>JAQBSW010007741.1:0-38735 GCA_029291075.1 Eudiplozoon nipponicum | reverse complement strand
AACCTATTCGTGCAACAGGCCTGAGAAAATTAAAAGGTGATTGAACAGTAATTGATCTATACAATAATCGGATAACCGGCAAAATGAGTCGTCCACATAGGTGTGATGAATATTGCAAAGATGTAATTTCTTTGGAATCTGCCTTAGTCCAAATCCACGAAAGTATGCCCTTATTAACAACGTTGAACACTAACGTCGAACAACGATAAGTGTTAGAAATACAGAACATAATATTAAGTCTTAAACATCACAACAATTAAGGCTTCGATGATCTGCTTCCGAACATATTTAGGGATGGTGGCGTCATTTTCTAAAATGTACATATCCTAAACGCTATATCAATAACTCAGGCAATATGCGAGAGGAGGTGAGTATGAGAATCGGGAAAGACATTATAAATTTCTTTTACCTTTGATATTTATTGAGAAACGCAAGTATCTCAGTCTTAAGAGCCATGTTTAGAATTCACCTGTAGGTGCTGCTTGAGAATTGATCATTTTAAATTGATGCTTTTAGACACTTACGGATATTCGACCAATATTTGTTGAGAAGTATAGTATATATATATATATATATATAAGCAACGCCGACATCTGTAGAGTAGGTGATCTAGTGTTCTTTTTACGATTAGCACCTGTCTAGGAATTCCATAATTTTTCTGTGATGAATTATTAGTATTTTAATGCTGATGTACTGCGTTATTGTATTTTGGTGTGTATTTTTCCTTCACATGTTATATTTTAATATATTTCTTTTTTAGGCCCTTCATTCTGGCAGTTTCTTATGGTTATGCCTACCGATCTATTGCTGCTGACTTTTCTCGTTGTTGCAAAATATTATTTGTGAATGCGTTCGATTTATCAAAGCGGTGGATAGTTCGTCGTTTTCAGGTTAATTTGAAAATTTTCGCTTTTATTCTTTTTAAGTTCGAAAATAAACCAATTCTGGTAAAATTATGGGTTATATATATACGTTTATATATTTATAGATATATGCATATATATATATATATATATATATATATATATGTGTATATGTATATATATATATATATAAAATGAAAAACTCGACTGCTACACGGCGTTCCATTGATTTGAACCTCACTGAAATTCCTGATTATTAATGATGAATTGGTCAATGTGTACGAGTCTATGGTTTATTAGACGGATTGTCTTTCACATTTAATTTAGTTGAGTTCTATGAGTGAAGACTAATTGTGTAATGGGCTACATCACACAATTATATTATTTATACTTTTTGTATACATCAAGCTGCAGCTGGCAACGCATTCAGTTCGTATAGGGAGAAAATTTAAATCTTGCTTGTATTTACAAAATATTACAATAGATCGATCGGAGATTATTTAGTATGAAACCTTACTTTGATATTTATTATTGTGGTGTTTTCTTCACTGTAAAAGCTTTAAAACGTGTTCAATTTAAAATACCAATGAACCTTGTTTCCTAAATGTCTGTTCACAAGCTCAGCGTTATTGATATGTCACTAACAACAGTTTATCCTTAGTTCGGTGAACATGTCGTTTTTCGTTGAAGTAACCCGCGTAGCCATCTTTGCAGTCAATCTTGCCGTTCTTTGTACTATACATTATGCCAACTATCACTATTTAACAGGCTGCAAAGGCGTGTGTTTTTCATACACATTCTTTATGTTCTTACATTGTTTTCTTGGATGGGTATTCGATTAAAGTAAATTTTTGATTTGGCGATTTTCTTTCGTTTTAGTTTCTGGGTTCACCAAATTATTAGGTCGAAAGCATTCTTTAAGCATTAATGATTATTTTAAGACACACCAGTGATTTCAAAGAACTTTTTGCCATAAAAAATTTCCTGTTAATTCTTAACCAATATGACAGAGTTAACAAGGCCTCTGCTATATTCGTCAAGATTTTTATTTATTTAAAAATATAATGTTTAATGTTTGTATTGAGTACAGAACTTTGGGACGCTTATTGGGATTTGTGAAGCCTTTGCATGTTATGAAGACCTTAGATGATAGGCAGCAGTGGATTCAAAATTTAAAACTACATTTTAATAAGTAAACAAACATTAGTTGCACGACCGATAACAATTAATAAATTAAATAAAGGTTGCGATATTGATATAAACAACTGACCCATTGTATACATAGATTGTTCAGTACAAACTAAGCATTGCATAAAGTATAAAAGACAATGCATCCAGTAGACTGGTTTCGTTCTTATTGGAAACTTGTTACGTACTGGCAAGAGTTTGCCGCAGACACGAACGTAATACATTGCTTTGGAAATTTTTCTATTGCGTATTAATTGTTGCACACCTAGTAACAAATTAGTTCAAATAGGATCAGAAGGATAAACTGAAGTCAGCATGAAGGGAAGAAATAATCTTGTGTGCATATTAATTTCGTGATTACTGGCGACTCATCAGTCGGAGCCGGTATTACGCCCTTTTCCTACCACATATTTGGTTGAGGAATGTGACAGTGGATTCTTCTTTACGCAGTAGTGGAGCCAATTTCATATGAAGTCGATATGATATATATATATATATATATATATATATATATATATATATATATATATATATATATATATATATATATATATATATAATATTCCGAGCCTGTAAAGAGTACCATCACTATAGATGTTGATTTAATACCTAATACCAAAGCTATGGTTGCCGGATCGGTATATGGTACTGAGATATGCTACATTTCATCAAAATGGAAACTTGAAACTACTTCTGAACAAATTTTACTCGGGTAAATCCATACACTCAGTCATCACTTCAGGCGGTAATCATGATATCATTCAATTAAATATATGTCAGTTGGATACTTTATGTTGCGGAGATCTTACATATATTAAATTATGTATTAGGTGTTGCGCAACTTATAAATAAATACTTAAAATAGGATCAGAAGATTAAACCAAAGTCAACAATAACTGTTCCCATGAGATTGTAACTTTCTTTTGGTTTATCCTTCTGGTCATATTTGAACTAGTTTGTTATGAAGTTAGCTCCACTACTGCTGGTATACACATTCGTATAGGAGATTGTACCGTCCAATTGTCCCACATTCCTCACCCAAATATATAGTGGGTATAGGGCGTAATACCGGCTCCTAATGATGAATTACCAATAATCCTATTTTAACTAATTTGATACAACAATCATTAGCAAGCTGTGTCTATGTTTCTTGTACGTCGTACATACTACTATTAGTAGCAATATGCTTTAAAAGAATAATTAGTGGTAAAATATTGCTCTTCGCATGTGTCCATGTATCGTATTTTCCGGAATATAAGACACACTTTTATAACTGAATTTACTTTAAATTCAACAATGCGACTTTCATCCGGCGTCTTTTGTGAAAAAATCTTGCGCGAAACATGAAATTAAATATTTGAAATAACTGAAATACTCCTCACCCGTGGCGATAATTTATGCTTCGTAAAGACTCTCGGCATTGCGTTTTGTTCGTCCTATCTACCAAGCACAATAAATGATTTCATCTCTCCAATGTAGTTACCTATATTATCTACATAAATGCTGTGTCATACTGTTTTACTACTTACGATATATTAAGAAGTGTTGCTGATTTGCTTAAACAAATTAACATTTATTATTAAGGTGGACAATAAAAGTGTTATTGGTAATGTTTCGAAATGCGCCTTATAATCCGGTGTGTCTTCTTTGTGTAAAAGTCCCGTTCATGGAGGATGCGCGTCATTTTGCGAAAAACACGGTAAAAATCTATTGGAAAAAGATTAGTTTGGCATAAAATAATACAACACGGTTTTGTCGAGCCTTAGTGAAGCATTATTTCATAACATTTTCGAACTTGATTGTTATTTATACTTTTGATTAACTAATTAATATACGCGCTTAAGATTTATCGTACGCGTTTCCATCCTTTCTATTATCGATTTTTTCAAGTAATCCAACTACTTTGCTGCTACATTTCAAGAAAAGAGCTTCCTTTTCTCATGCCGTTGTTATATGTAATAGAAATTAATATGAAAAACTTCCAATACACGCACGTACAAGTTATGGTTGTGTTCGCAATAAAATAAATAAATTAGGCCTATGTCTTTATACAATCAAATGCTACATCTATTCATGCTGATCTGATATTAATTGGAACGTTTTTATTATTTTGTAATCCATGCCCTCAATTATGAATAAGCTTTCAATCGCCAAATTTATTTATAAGTTGTTTTTGCGGGGATTTTTAAATAATGTGCCTATATTCTGCATATTATCCAGAACAGAAAATCCAGTCTCATTAAAAATAATATATTAATAATTCTTTTGGTTTAAATTAGAAATAAATTTTATGAGGATACGCGTGGCTCTGATGACGAAACCATAGTGGCTAGCGGAAATATATAATTGGATTATTGTAAATAGCTATTATTTTTCATTTATTGGTAGTCATAGTAGAACATTTGTGTTATCCGAAATGTTTCAATGGCGCGTTTTTATTGTTACTAATATTTAAATCCTCTGACTTACTAACACGTGGAATTTAGAATGGGCCATTGATTTGTTTACTATTGAGATAAAATCGTTTAATTAACGTAGGTAAATCTTACTTCACCAATTGGCATACCAGTGGATGATGAGCATCTCTTTTAATACGACTGGCTGATAATTTTAATTTTACTGCTATCGCTTTCCCTTAAATGCGTACCAGGAAATTAAGATTTTAATTTTTTAGAAACGGAATGTTCTACCTCTTATTGAATTCGGCATTACCATAACCATGCTGCCCATATTCGGTTTTAGAAACGTATTTCATTTTGAATTCGTTTATTGCCATTTCGAAAATATTTCTTTGATATTCATTTTCATTCTTTATTCTCACAATTTTGCTTCATTCTACTTCACTTTTCTATGCAATAATCAGCATATTCTGTTGCACCACAAGTTCTCAATTCATCATTCTTAAGTCACCTTGTCTTTATAATTTGATATCTATAGCTTAGGTTAAATTCATTCACTAGTCTATGTAATTCATCTAATTCAGTTATTACCACGGATTGCTAGTTTTCCATGTAAAACAAAATAAGTCATAGCGTTATTAGGAAAAGAAGTGATTAACAATAATAAAATGTCAGTTGATATAAGTATTTTTTGAAATTTGATTGCGGAGTGCCAGATTCATATTTTCTAATGCCGCGTTTTGCGTACGCGGGTAGTAGCTTGCACGGACAGTTTCACAAAGATCCAATTGATCAGAATTTCCAATTTCTTTTTGTCTTCGATCGGGAGAGTTTGTATTCGTCCCAATTGAAATGCTGTTCTATCACATCTTTGTTTACTGGCGACGTTTCGGAAAGCGTTTCTCCTTTCCAACTTCAGGCCAATTTGTTTACTTATATCAACAAACGAAGATATAAGGAGTGTTACGTAAACACGTTTCGCTCACACTAGGCACTAATTTTATACAATTCTTGAAAAATAAACCTTTATCGACTATTTAAAAAGCTTTATATCGTGCACACCATACTCCTATGTATTAACCGCAGTTAATATTTAATAGATAAATAAAAATATGAAAAATCATTGTCACAACACAAGTTTAACGCAACGGTCGCTTCTACATCTAGTTTCACTTCTAAAAATATCATGAGCAAACAATCATAGCTTTTGCGAGTGTTGGTATCAATCATTTAACTCAAGTTTGCGAGCTTGATATAAAAAATCAATCCAATTGTATACAACTAGTCGTACAACACAGCAGAACTATCATCAGTCACACGTACTGACGCGTTTCGACCTTCCATGATCATCACCAGAGCATGTCGTTAAGCTGATTTCCGAAAGTCAATCCGCAATGCACATATAATGAAATAAAAATTATATATTCGGCTCTCGCCTCTAGTACTTATCCTTTGAATGCTTGCGGAGTGACAGATTCATATGTTGAATCTTCACGATTTGCGTTCGCAGTTTGTCGCTTTGCTCTATCAGTTTCGCAAAAATCCGATGCATGGTACTTGACTGGTAATGTTGGCTGCACAATTTCCTTGCAGTCACAAACATTAATTTTTTTTCAGCTTTCGCCACATGTATAAAGTCATACAATTACACAAGCTTTGATTGTGCGGATGATGGTGACATTTAAAAACGTCTAGTTTGAGAGCTTGATATTAGCACCAATCCTATTGCATTTAACCAGTCGCATAACATAAAAAACTGCCGCCATTCACACGCGCTAATGTGATTCGACCTGCCGTGATCATGATTCGAGTACGACTGCATACTGGCTAGTGTGTATCAAACCGCAATGCATTTATAGGGAGAGCAAAATTGCATATGCGGCTCTTACCTCTAGTAATCTTGACTTGCAATTTCATTGCATAAATGGTGTCATGTTAATTGTATTTTTTATATGCAATTCATTTTCTTAATCATTGTTCCATCTTTACTGACAAGCTTCTTAGTAGTTGCTAGAACTGTTTCGAACAAAAATGAAACCAACGATCGTTTCGTTCAGAATTGCGTAAATTATGGCCTTCATTTTGCAGTTTATACATTTCATTCATTTACTTACACTTTGCTTTGCGGCTAGCTCGCTTTGAGATAAGCCGGCTCGATATCCCAGTTGACCTCTCCGCCGAACGTTGTATCGTTCGGAACAAAGGAACCCAATGAGCTGAACCATAAACGTACGTAAAACCTAAATTCCATGTCCGATTTGATTGTTGCAAACCATGTCTTCGGTTCGACACCCGGTCCATCCATTTAGTCTTTGTGATGTACCTAAGGCACCAATGGTCGAATACTTCAAGCTTTTTGGAGTCCTCAGAACGTAATGGCCAAGTCTCTTAGCCATACAGTGGCACAGGTCAAACAGTAGCCTGGTAGACTCGGATTTTCGTTTTGAGGCTGATTTCACTTCTTCTCCAAAGTGAGTTCTTCAATTGTAAGAAAGCAAGTCTGGCACGGTCGATGCGTGTTCGGACTTCATTCTTTGCTTGACCAGTTGGAAGTATTTTTGAGCCAAGGTACGTAAAATCGTCGACTGTTTCGATTGGGCTGTCGTACACCGTGAGCTACTCATCAGATGAAGATACACCGATGGCGAAGGCTTTCGTTTTGTCGGCATTGATTTCCAGACCAACGGCTGATGAAAACTGGACCACTTGATCCAAAACGGCTTGCATGCTCCCAAAGCTGTCAGCAAGGAGAACAACATCGTCTGCGTAATCAACATCCGTCAGCCATAGGTTATTTGATACTTGAACGCCTCGGAACTCAGTTAGCGCGTTGCTCAGAATCCAGTCAACCGCATAATTGAACAATATGGGTGACAAGGGACATCCTTGTCGAACCCCTGTGTGCAGACTGAATTCATCCGATTCTTCTCCGTAAACACGTACTCTAGCTTTGGTGGCTGCATAGTAGACCTTGATCAGATTGACGAGTTTTATGGGCATACCGTCGAGCAGCATGATGTTCCATAGGGAGTCGTGATCAACAGAGTCAAAAGCAGCTCGGAAGTCAATAAAACAAGCGACGGTTGGTTGTTGGAATTCGTTGCGATGTTCCAAAACTCGCCGTAATGTAAAGATCTGATCAACACAGCCTTTGCCTGGGCGGAATCCACCCTGATTGGGACGGGTACGGACATGCCGCTCATTACAGAAGCGGTTCAATAGAATCGACGCCAACAGCTTGGATGCGGTGTTGAGAAGACTGATACCACGGTAGTTTTCGCGCCTTGATCTATCACCCTTTTTGGGAAACGGTAGCAGGATTGACATTCCGAAGTCTGACGGGCATGCTTCTTGTTCCCAGATAGAAGAGAACAGTCGATGGATTGATGGCAGTAGTGCGCCTATACAGGCCTTGTAGATCTCTGCAGGAATTCCATCTTCACCGGGGGATTTCTTGCTCTTCATGCGCTGGATGGTCGTAGCGATCTCAACCTCAGTTGGGGAAGAGCAGTCCACATCGTAGCTGGGTGTAGATGTTGCAGGTGGTTGCGGTGGGGAGCGGCCACTGTATGGTCGGTTCAATAACTGCGAAAAATGTTCAACCCATCTTACGATTTTGCCATTGACATCAGAAATGAAGTCTCCTGTTGCGCTGCGTAGAATTGTCTCTGCATTGCGCTTACCGGATGCTTTACGTATAAGACGGAAGAGACCCCCGAAATCACCGACGTTTGCAGCCGGTTCCATAGCGGAAGCCATTTCATCCCAGTACTGCTTACGGTCAGCCCGAGCAGACCTCGTGGTTTCACGTCTCAGGTGGCGATAATTGGGCGCCGTTATTCATCCGGGCATCTCTTGCTTTTTGTGACGCCCGCATCGTGCGTTCAGAGATCCAGTCTTTATGGTGACTTTGGATGGTTCCGAGCGTTTCAAGCGCAGCTTGCTGAGTAGAGAGTTTCAAGTTATTCCATTGATGCTCCACATTGGTTTTATCTACGGCATGAGTTCCACCGTCAGCGGCAGTCAACTTTGCAGTGATTGAGGCAGATAGCGCTGTACAACGGGATGGGTCCGTTAGGGCAGCAACATTCAGGCGTTTCGTAGGTTGACGGCGCCGTCGGGACTTGAGATGAAGCCTCAATTTGGCACGTACTAGAGTGTGGTCGGACCCTCCTCGGTTGCCAGTTTCAGCTCCTCGGTATGACCTGCAATCTTCGACAGAAGACATCCAACGCGACCGTACCGGAATGTAGTCGATCTGATTGGCTGTGTGACCATCGTTTGAATACCAGGTGAGCAAATGCTTCCGAGGGTGTTGGAAACGCGTATTGGTAACGCACATATGGTTGACTTCTGCAAAGCTGATAAGTCGTGCTCCGTTCTCGCAGCGCTCACCTAGACCAAACTTTCCCAGTATGTGTCTGGTGGATGAGTCAGAAGGTCCTGTTCGTGCGTTCCAGTCACCAGCAACAAACAGTAAGTCGCCTCTGGAAATTCCGTTGATGGTCTCTTGCAATTGGTCGTAGAACTCATCTTTCACATCTGAATCAGCTGCGAGGGTTGGTGCGTAGACGGCTACGACTGTGATGTTAAAAGGTTTCCCTCTCAGTCGGACCGTTGCGATCCTCGGTGATACAGGATTCCAAGCCAGCATGGCTCTCTGCGCTGTAGGACCAAGTAAAATGGCTACACCGTGTTGTCCGGACCCATCAACTGGTCCGCTGTGATGCATCAAGTATGTTGATTCTGCCGACGGTACTTTTATCTTCGTTGATCCCGTGCCGGGCAGTCGGACTTCAGACAGGCATGCAACTTCAATCTGGTAGTCATATAAAGATTTGGCCGTGATTGCTTGGCTGCCGATATCAAGCAATGTTCGAACATTCCAACACCCGAAATAAATAGGTGTTTTCGCGCTGATAAAACCAGATAGCTTTTCACTTGACACCCTAGCCTCTGGGGGAGCACAGGGCGCGTCGCTTGCCGGGGACGCCGTAGCATGATCGGTATTCATAGATTGTGACATTTTCATGGAGTTTCTTGGGAATTTGGTACAAGTGGTGTCCCCTCACCACTCGGCTTTTTGATCGAGGACGCACCTCTAGCCTTTGCACATCCAAGCGCAGTCTGCAAGGCAGCAGTAAGTTGCATGGTTGCCGGTGGCTGTTGAGAGCTCATTCGCCATTCGGAAGTACGGGGTACTGTCCAGGAGTCCATGTAATCCTGTGGCTGTTGAACCCTTTTGTGGCGGGAACACACGCCGAGTCATGGTGCCGTCGTCGGGCTCATGTGGTATTTTATAGGAGATCCGATTGCCGGTCGGAAATCCACCACGCCCTGGTGACACCACCGCCATAGCCCCGTTAGCCCATGTACGATCGGCCATCGAAACATGGTTGACACCGTCGTACCACATTGAGGAGGGGATGGTCTTTACGACGCAAAACCTAATACATACTTGCATATATATTAGTTCTTCGCAACAAACAGTATTTAACTGTAATGTGCTATACTTCTCAAACAACGATGATCGAATGCCTGTAAGCGTCTCAGATCATCAACTCTAAGAGCCGAAGTTTCACTAGCGTATAGTAAGACTGCGCGTACAGATGCATTGTAAACACGACCTTTAAGGCAAAGTGAAATATTCGCGTTTCTCCATAAATGACGAAGGTTTGAGAAAGCTACTCTAGCTTCCGCGATCCGTATTCTCACCTAGTCGGACATATTGCCTACGTTATTGATAGAGCTCCCAAGATATGTAAACCTGTCGACTATGTCAAGATATTCATTCTGCAGTCGCAACGTTGGAGTGAGTGGTGGGTGATCCTGTAACAGTATCTTACATTTAGAGGGTGCGAATTTCATACCGATAGACGGAACAACGTTTGCTAATCTATTTAAGGTGGTCTGGGCAGCATGCTGATTGTTGAATAATAGTACGATATCGTCCGCATAGTCAAGATCGACTAGTTTATCTCCCGGGAGAACTTCAACTCCAGCGTCCTGAATGTGTGAGAGAGTGTTGTTCATAATAGCATCGATTACAAAATTAAACAAAAATGGGGAAAATGGACAACCTTGACGAACACCACTGCTGGTTGTAAAGTTATGCGTTAATTCGTTGTAAACCTTAACGCGACCAGAAGTATTTGTGTAGAGAGCTCGTATAATTTTAACAAATGTAGTGGGCACACCGCTTTTGGACAAGATATGGAATAAAACATTGCGATCCACCGAATCAAATGCACCTTTGAAGTCTAGAAAGACGACTATTGTGGAACGGTGATATAAATGTCTCTGTTCGAGAACTTGCCTTAATGTAAAAATATTATCTATACAACCTCGTCCTGCGCGGAATCCGGCCTGTTCATCTCTTGTATGTGATTCACGTGAAGCGCTAAGACGACATAGGATAATCGAAGCAAATAACCTTGATACCACCGGAGTCAAACTTATACCACGATGATTATCGCACGAATTACGATTGCCTTTTTTGAAGATGGGAATGATGGTCGACTCATTGCAGTATGTATTCATTATTATTTGTATTGCTCAGGATTACATGTGGGCTGTAAAAGAGCAATGGGTCTTCCATTCCCAGTGGGGATGATTTGCATTGCGTGTTTTTATTCTCTTCCATAGCCTGCTAACGAGGCTAATTAACAATATCTGCGCAGCTGAAACCTGCCCTTCGCTTACGACACGTTTACTCACATTTTGTCACTATTCATTTAACCCTGTGTAACTGCATAGTTAGACAAAACTCGAAGCTTCACATGAAACAGAATTTTGGACGTGTCCCATTAAATCCGGCAAGGTTCATGCTACCAATCCCTAGCTGACTATTTTTTCCCCGTCGATTTTCAGGACGTCAATTGCTATGGCTACGGGCTATCTATGGCTGCGGCCATGAAATGAAGTACTGAAGAGTGATCTTAGTGATTAGGGAGATGGAAAATTAATACAAATAGTAAAGTGGTAAAAGTATGCTGTTGTAATTTCCCAAGCTGTTAGTAAAATAACAGGCTTGATTAAGATTTGAAGTAGAATGGGCTAATAGGAAAATCACCTAAAAAATTTTTTTATAAAGAAATGGAATAATTAAGATAAAAATGCATTATTAAGTGTTGAACTGAACATAGTCCATAAAATTATAGTTTCAACAATCGATTGTGCATATTGTGTTTTTTAAGGTATTTCAGCGAAGGTGAGTGATAAAATTAAGATATGTCTTAAAACTGAGTTTCTGATTCTTACTCTAGCTGATTCTCGACTTTCTTTGGACTCTGTTTCAGGTGAAATTTATTGACACATTGTACGCACCGATCGAAAAGCTCGTTATTTCGGAGTTGAAGAATGACAAACAACATAGAGGCAACCAACTTCTGATGGAATGGGGTAATGCTTTTTTAAAAACCGTTCATTGTTTTATCACTCTTATGGCATAAAAGCATAGGAATTTCCAGTCTGACATTTGGCGGGCCCCAACAGGCTGTAACGATTCTGTTCTTATACAAAGTATGCACTTAAAGTAATAAAGTCACGCCACATCTGACCGGTACGTCCAATTTAGCTTGATGATCATTAAACGGATATTGGCAATATCTCTGATAGTTGTGAGCGGTACGACAGACTCTTAGGATGAATCGGATCAAAACATAGCCATCTGGGAGCACCCTACGGCTGCGTTCTCGAATATGTATAATGCAAAATAGCGCAGAGTGTCCGTGAATCCGTCCTAACAATGCAGCTGAAATTTTCTGTGTGCCAATAATCTCTGATCACGCTCTTGCGAAATTGCGGAGAAAACTGAATTACAAAATGTCTCGCATTATGGAGGCTTGACATAGACAAGAATGCCAATCAGATTCATGTTAATGATTTGACCAATTAAAAAATTAAAATTCTAATTTCAATAAATGTCGTATAAAAATTGTGATGCAATTGCTGAAGTTCTTGAGTAAAAAGTGTACTTATTTCTTTATTAGTGATTTGACGAATGCTGCAAAACGTTTTTGTCGTTGTCAAATAGAAATTGTTCACCGAATAATCCATTAAAAGTAAAATTTACGCGGGAATACACTGGGGAGAGCTGTAACTGACAGCTATGTTGTGCGATGTGTTAAATAAAATAAGATTGATTTCTTTTTCAAGTCTGTAAAATTGATTTAAATCATTGTTATCGTCACCCAAGCAATTTTTGTTGATAGCATTTCTCCTGTCTATTTTTCCTAAATTGCACGGTATCCAAGACGTAGTAGATGAACGATGACTCTTGGAGCTTTCACCGTTACATCTATACACAGTTGCTGCCATAATGTAAACGAATGACACTGAGACTCCAGAGGTCGCCCCGTGCAGAGCTCCGGTATTTGGTCCTCTAGTTAAAACCTCTTTCAATGCACCGTATTTTTATTTCCGTGAAACGTGTAATTTAACAATAATTAATTGCGTGGGTGGTGGTAACAATTCTTTAAATCAAGTTTGCGAGCTTGAAGTAATCACCAATCCCATTGTATTTAACCAGTCGTCGAACAACATAACAAAACTACCGCCAGCCGCAACGCACTGACGCGTTTCGACCTTCAATGATCATCATCAGAATACGACGGCAAACTGACCAGCGAGGATCAAACCGCATTGCATATATATGGTAAGCAAAATTAGATATGCGGCTCTCACCTCTAGTAGTCTCGCATACATTGAACTTGACTGGAAATGTCGGCTGCACAATTTCTATACAGTCACGAATATTAACTTTTTGCAGCTTTCGCTACATATATATGTAGGTAATACAATTAAACAATCATTGATTGCGCGGGTGGTGGTAACAATTCTTTAAATCAAGTTTTTGAGCTTGAAGTAAACACCAATCCCATTGTATTTAATCAATCGTCGAACAACATAACAAACCTACCGCCATTCGCACGCACTGACGCGCTTCGACCTTCCATGTTCATCATCAGAGTACGACTGCAATCAATTATTGTTTAATTGTATTTTCTATATATGTGTGCGTGGCGAAAGCTACAAACAGTTAATGTTCGTGACTACATATAAATTGTTCAGCCGACATTTCCAGTCACGTAAAATGTGTGCAAGACTGCTAGAGGTGAGAATGGCATATCTTATTTTGCTTTTCATATATATGCAATGCGGTTTCATCCTCGATAGTCAGTTTGCCGTCGTACTCTGATGATGATCACGGAAGGTCGAAACGCGTCAGTGCGTTGCGGCTGGCGGTAGTTTTTTTATGTTGTTCGACGACTGGTTAAATACATTGGGATTGGTGCTTACTTCAAGCTCGCAAACCTGATTTAAAGAATCGTTATCACTGCCCGCGCAATCAATCATTGTCTAATTCCGTTGTCTATATAAACAAAAATTGTTTGAAATAGCCAATTCAGTGGTGTTTGGATGAGTTATATGACTCTGAACCGAATGCGCTTCAGTCTAATTACGAAGGCCGAAATTTGAATCACTTCTGATGTGTGCAGAAAATGGACATCGCCGCTTTTAGTGAATCGCGTTTGCTATCTTACGCATTGTTAATCCTATACCGTAAACTTCATTTTCTAATTCCTGTCACCAAAACATAATTCTATTTCTCTTTCTCTCGCTCGCTCTCTTTCTCTCTTTTGTGTGTGTGTGTGTGTGTGTGTGTGTTGTGTTTAAGAGACGACCTTTCGGTGACACCGTTATTTGTATTCAATTTCTAATGTTCTTTCGATGTTTAATACATCAGCATGCCGAAAAAGTCGCTCGCAACATGAATAAGCCAGCATCTTCTCAACAAAAAAATGATTTACAAATTCGTAAACATTTACTAGTTACAAGTCACCTCGTCAGAAATAATGCTTTTTTGGATTTCTTCAAGGAAAACTCCAAAATAGAATTCTGGCTTTCGAAGCTGTCGCAGTGAATGAGCTTAATCAAGCTTGATTGGAGTAGATACATCGCCAACCAAACTTAAAAAGTAACATACGTGTCGCAAAATATGACCCACTTTGTTATTGTGGATAAATTCGAAGTGAAGATGATGAAAAATCAAATAGTTTTACTAAGAAGAAGTAGTAATTGAGAAATCGCAAGATAGACATGGTTATGATGTAATTTGAACTCAATATTTTGCGGTGTGTAAGCATTCAGGTTATCAATGCCGCGTTTTGCGTTCGCGGGTATTAGCTGTACACGGGCAGTTACACAAAGATCCGATTTGTCACTATTTCCAATTTTGTTTTGTCTTTGATCGGGTTGACTCATTTTTACTTCAATTGGAAATGCGATTGTGATAGAACCATTTCCAATTAATAAACAAGTAAATCTTTGTGTAACTGCCCGTGTACAGCAAGATGTAATTTGTTACGAAAAATATTTAATTATGATTGGCTGAAAGAAATTAGCACTAGCGTATCGAGAATCTTGGTTGTAGATACTTGTAGATGTGATATTCATAAATGTTATTCCATGAATTACGGATTTTCTTTCCCATTTATTAAATTTATGTATTTCTGTGGAATAAATATACATGGTGAGTGCTCAACATGAATGAAAATAGTCTACTTGATGAATTGAATTTGCTATCTTATTCTTTGTTTAGCTTATACTGACAAAAATCACATCATTAAATACTGCTCAAATTCATTTATTCAAAATCATTTCCTCAGGTGGCATGCAGCCCGTTCTACAATAACCGATCCGAGGGTGTAAGCGATTGGAAATTTACGTCGAAAGCCATGCCATGTAGGCTCAACCTGAAGGCGAGGCTAACCAAAATATGTAAATTAGTATATAATTGAAAATTGCAGATAGTGCGGGGCTTTGGAAGCGTAGTGGATGATCTACTTTACCTTATAGAAATATGCTCTGTTCGAGCCTCGGTCGCGGATATTCTGCCAAGTACTTTACCTTATAGAAATGTGCTCGGTTCGAGCCTCGGTCGCGGAAATTCTGCCAAGTACTTTTTGTGTCGGAATCATTGAAATAATTTTTGTTCGTCAGTTTCATTTGGTCATTCTACTAATAGGCCAGTTCTAATAATAAGAGGCTATTACCATGTTCAATAAATTTTGCATACCATACCATTTGTGTTCTGTGTTTCTCTGGTTTATTTGGGAAACGTAGTGATTTAGTAGTCTTAAATTAGGGAAGAATTTTTCAATTGCCGACTATCTTCTAGTTGGGGAAAGTATGTAATATATATGCATACAAATATATATATATATATATATATATATATATATATATATATATATATATATATATATATATATATATATATATATATATATATATATAGATATAAACAACGATGATTTTGACAGTGTCAACCATGTTTCGATGACCCGATCGTACATGGGCTAACGGGGCTATGGCGGTGGTGTCACCAGGGCGTGGTGGATTTCCGACCGACAATCGGATCTCCTATAAAATACCACATGAGCCCGATGACGGCACCATGACTCGGCGTGTGTTCCCCGCCACAAAAGGGGACAACAGCCACAGGATTACATGGACTCCTGGACAGTACCCCGTACTTCCGAATGGCGAATGAGCTCTCAACAGCCACCGGCAACCATTAAACTTACAGCTGCTTTGCAGACTGCGCTTGGATGTGCAAAGGCTAGAGGTGCGTCCTCGATTAAAAAGCCGAGTGGTGTGGGGACACCACTTGTACCAAATTCCCAAGAAACTCCATGTGGAGCCTGCTTATCCTCTAAAAGGAGTCAGCCGCAGTAAAAAAATATACACTTTTTAATGGTGAAGCTTGTAATGATATATATATATATATATATATATATACATATATATATATATGTATATATATATATATGCATATACATTTTTTTTTAAATGGTGAAGCTTGTAATGATATATATATATATATGTATATATACATATATATATATATATATTATAATACATATATATTTTTTAAATGGGTAGAAGCTTGTAATAGTATATATAGAAATATATATATATACATATATATATATAATATATATATATATATATTATATATATGTAACACATTTTCTTAAATGGTAAACTTGTAATGATATATAAACACTGTATATATACCTATATATATATATATATATATATATATATATATATATATATATATATATATATATATATATACATATATTTATGATATCAATGCCGTTTTAATTAACACAGTATTCTTATAGTGGGAAAACAACACATAAATAACAAAGTGGATAAAAGGCATTTATTTCGTGAATACTAAACATCTCTTATACAATCATACATATTTGCCTTACATTTTGGGTTTTCAATTGATTATGCTATTGGCAACAAATCTTACTCGTTATTACTGTTGTTTCTTGTTTTGACTAGTTGGTGAGTGTGTATGCGTTTGTGTTTGTGTTGTGTATCCGTGTTTATATGTAAAGGTCATTCTCGCAGTATTGCGAAGTGATGTCTGAGATCTTGTCATTATTGTTTTGGTATCTTGAGAGTTAGCCATTTGTGCAAATTGTTCACTGTTACATGTACAAGTGCTATTTTTCCCAGTATAGTTGATCGTTTCACCCCGCTGTGCAAGATTGCTATTTTCGCTTGGTAACAACGCTAATGTTAATTGCAATGTTAAACGCTCACATTGTTTGGAGACTTCTGTAATCGTATGCGCCTCTGTTATTTCCACTTCACATTGTTGCCAATCCGATTGTACGTTTGTTGATTCTAGTAGAGGGCCTAATGGTTCTTGGCTGGATACTAGTAGATTTTTGTTGCATTTTGTTATTCTTGGCCAGTCGATAAGGATATCATGTTGATGAAACTTTTGAATGTTAAGGTCAGGTGCTTGTTGTTTTATGTAAAGTGCTTCGTAGATGAATAATAATTTTTCGGATTTTGCTTTATGTAAAATTGTGAAATTGGTCGAATTGACAGGGTGCCCCATTGCCAATATATGATCGGAAATAGCTGATTTTCCTGACGGTGGCAAGCCTTTGTTAATCAATTTCTGTGGCAAATGTTGCTGGATTCTGCTTATCAGTTGCTTCTTCGTACGTCCGATATATGTGCTACCGCACATACATGAGAATTTGTAGACTATGAATGATTTGGAGAGAATTGGCAATTGATCTTTGGCATCCAACCTCATGATTCTCTGTGTACTGAATATCATATTAACTTTAACACTGGGAAAGTTGTCCTTAGTTATTCTATTCAGCCGCCGTGCAATTAATGAGGCTGGTATGTCGCCTCTAAATGGTAAGTTCAGGAAAACCTGCTTGCCGGTATCCTCTCTAGTACGAATCTGCCGTGGTCTGATATTGACATCAATGAACCGCTCTGGGTAGTTGTTCATTAGCAAAATTTTCCTCAGGTAGCCCAGTTCTTCCTCAATCTTGTGTTCAGAGCAGATCTTCCTGATTCTGTTTGCTAGGTTGTTTACTAAGTTTCTTTTGTGGGATTTTGGCACACTACTGTTGTAATGAATGTATTGTCCGGTGAAAGTAGATTTTCTATGTATGGCCAGTGTCAAATCTCCGTTTGCTTCTCGAGTGAGTTTGATGTCAAGGAATGGGAAACTGTCGTCTTTTTCTACCTCGAGAGTGAATTTGATGTCTGGATCGACTCCATTTGCTTGTTTGAGGATTTCGGAAGGTCTGCTGCTTCTGAGATGAACAACAAGATATCATCTACATACCTTTTGTAGAATGCGCACTGGTCAATTATACCTTTCAGGCTCGTTTTTTCCAGGTGATACATGTATACATCTGCCAGGAGGGGTGCGATGCAACTTCCCATAACTACACCATTGATCTGGCGATAGTATATCCTTTCGAATGTAAATTGCACGTTTTTAGTACATGCTAATATGAGGTCTTTGATGTCATGGGTGTCTATAGGGAAGTCAAAAAACTCATTTTTGATGAGGTCACACAAGATCTCCGTTGTCTTATCCAGTGGTATGTTTGTAAATAAGGATGAGACGTCAAGCGAGACCATTTTATTCTGTAGGATGTTCTTCCCCTTCAATTCATTTGCTAGTTCGAAGGAGTCCTTGATGGTGTTAGCGTTTATGATGCTCCGTATTGGTTCAAGTAGTTTGCAGAGAAACTTGGCTGGTTTATGTTGTGGAGCGTTGATCATTGACATAATGGGCCGCATCGAAGGAGCTCCTGAGGCTGTCACGGCTTTATGAGTTTTTGGTTTGCCGTACAATCTTGCGGTGTTTGTTCCGACTGGTTTTGCTTTTTGGATGTCTTCTGTGAGTTTTGATCTAATCTCGGAGTCAGCCATCGATGTTAGAACATTTTTTTCCATCTTTTTCAAAATTGTATTAATTCTTGATTCGATGTTCGTTGAATCATCTTTCTGTTTGATGTCATGCTTAAATTTAGATTGATCATTTATTATATCGTTCATGGCCTTCCTGTAAGCGTCGGCCTCAAGTATAACGATTCCTGATCCTTTGTCGGGTGTGGCAAGTCGTATGGATTTGTCTGATTGGAGTTTTCTGAGTTCGTCTATGTGCTGTTTTGTGATGATTTGGCTGCCTTTGAATTCCTTCTTGTATTGTTCTAGTGCGCTTACTATCTCAGCTTTCAGTCCTTGTCCATTGAATGCATGTGGGGCGGTGTCTTTCGTTAAGTCATTGTAGAAATTTTCCGTTCCAGCCTGAATGTCAATAATGTCACGTTCACTTAGGTTTTTCTTGACTACGCAGAATTTTGCTCCTAAGGAGAGTAATTCTTTCTGGTGTTTTGACAAGATCACTTTTGAATAATTGTGAATAAAAGCGTCTGGGTTCGTAGGAAATTTTGATTGCGTAGGAAATTTGTCCAGGTCTCTGGTGAGGTCCTTGGTTTCTTTTTCCGCTGTTATTTTCATCAGTGTTTCTATCTTCTTTGTGAGAGCGGTGTATTCGCCGTCGTTCAGTCTTGCAATTTGACAACCCAGTGATTGAATGATGCTTTCAGCATCTTGCAGTTTTGATTGGTTGTCCTCGATACCATTAAGCAATAAGCGACTTATAAGTTTATTCGTCGGTTTTTGGTTATTCCTTCTGCATTGCTTGAGGAATCGTTTTGGCACAACATCTGATTCTAAACACGATTTGAAGAACTTAATTCTTTCTAGAAGTTTGGCACACGTACAGTTGGCTGCAATATAAGTGTTTAGTTCCTTACGGGTAAAAGGCTGACCCCGCTCTTTGTTAATCTTTATGATATCCATGCCGTTTTAATTAACACAGTATTCTTATAATTAGGAAAACAACACATAAATAACAAAGTGGATAAAGGCCATTTATTTCGTGAATACTAAACATCTCTTATACAATCATACATATTTATACATTTTGGGTTTTCAATTGATTATGCTATTGGTAACAAATCTGACTCGTTATTACTGTTGTTTCTTGTTTTGACTAGTTGGTGAGTGTGTATGCGTTTGTGTTTGTGTTGTGTATGCGTGTTTTTATGTAAAGGTCATTCTCGCAGTATTGCGAAGTGATATCTGAGATCTTGTCATTATTGTTTTGGTATCTTGAGAGTTAGCCATTTGTGCACATTGTTCACTGTTACATGTACAAGTGCTATTTTTCCCAGAATAGTTGATCGTTTCACCCCGCTGCGCAAGATTGCTATTTTCGCTTGGTAACAACGCTAATGTTGATTGCAATGTTAAACTCTCAAATTGTTTGGAGACTTCTGTCATCGTATGCGCCTCTGTTATTTCCACTTCACATTGTTGCCAATCCGATTCTACGTTTGTTGATTCTAGTATAGGACAAGGACTGAAAGCTAAGATAGTAAGCGCACTAGAACAATACAAGAAGGAATTCAAAGGCAGCCAAATCATCACAAAACAGCACATAGACGAACACAGAAAACTCCAATCAGACAAATCCATACGACTTGCCACACCCGACAAAGGATCAGGAATCGTTATACTTGAAGCCGACGCTTACAGGAAGGCCATGAACGATATAATAAATGATCAATCTAAATTTAAGCATGACATCAAACAGAAAGATGATTCAGCGAACATCGAATCAAGAATTAATGCAATTTTGAAAAAGATGGAAAAACATGTTCTAACATCGATGGCTGACTTCGAGATTAGATCAAAACTCACAGAAGACATCCAAAAAGCAAAACCAGTCGGAACAAACATCGCAAGATTGTACGGCAAACCAAAAACTCATAAAGCCGTGACAGCCTCAGGAGCTCCTTCGATGCGGCCCATTATGTCAATGATCAACGCCCCACAACATAAACCAGCCAAGTTTCTCTGCAAACTACTTGAACCAATACGGAGCATCATAAACGCTAACACCATCAAGGACTCCATCGAACTAGCAAATGAATTGAAGGGGAAGAACATCCTACAGAATAAAATGGTCTCACTTGACGTCTCATCCTTATTTACAAACATACCACTGGATAAGACAACGGAGATCTTGTGTGATCTCATCAAAAATGTGATTTTTGACTTCCCTATAGACACCAATGACATCAAAGACCTCATATTAGCATGTACTAAAAACGTGCAATTTACTTTCGAAAGGATATACTACCGTCAGATCAATGGTGTAGCTATGGGAAGTTGCATCGCACCCCTCCTGGCAGATGTATACATGTATCACCTGGAAAAAACGAACCTAAAAGGTATAATTGACCAGTGCACACTCTACAAAAGGTATGTAGATGATATCTTGTTGTTCATCTCAGAGGAAGCAGACCCTTCCAAAATCCTCAAACAAGCAAATGGAGTCGATCCAGACATCAAATTCACTCTTGAGGTAGAGAAAGACGACAGTTTCCCATTCCTTGACATCAAACTCACTCGAGAAGCAAACGGAGATTTGACACTGGCCATACATAGAAAATCCACTTTCACCGGACAATACATTCATTACAACAGTAGTGTGCCAAAATCCCACGAAAGAAACTTAGTAAACAACCTAGCAAACAGAATCAGGAAGATCTGCTCTGAACACAAGATTGAGAAAGAACTGGGCTACCTGAGGAAAATTTTGCTAATGAACAACTACCCAGAGCGGTTCATTGATATCAACATCAGACCACGGCAGATTCGTACTAGAGAGGATACCGGCAAGCAGGTTTTCCTGAACTTACCATTTAGAGGCGACATACCAGCCTCAATAATTGCACGGCAGCTGAATAGAATAACTAAGGACAACTTTCCCAGTGTTAAAGTTAATATGACATTCAGTACACAGAGAATCATGAGGCTGGATGCCAAAGGTCAATTGCCACTTCTCTCCAAATCATTCATAGTCTATAAATTCTCATGTATGTGCGGTAGCACATATATCAGACGTACGAAGAAGCAATTGATAAGCAGAATCCAGCAACATTTGCCACAGAAATTGATTAACAAAGGCTTACCACCGTCAGGAAAATCAGCTATTTCCGATCATATATTGGCAACGGGGCACCCTGTCAATTCGACCAATTTCACAATTTTACATAAAGCAAAATCCGAAAAATTATTATTTATCTACGGAGCACTTTACATAAAACAACAAGCACCTGACCTTAACATTCAAAAGTTTCATCAACATGATATCCTTATCGACTAGCCAAGAATAACAAAATTCAACAACAATCTACTAGTATCCAGCCAAGAACCATTAGGCCCTCGACTAGAATCAACAAACGTACAATCGGATTGGCAACAATGTGAAGTGGAAATAACAGAGGCACATACGATGACAGAAGTCTCCAAATAATGTGAGCGTTTAACATTGCAATCAACATTAGCGTTGTTACCAAGCGAAAATAGCAATCTTGTGCAGCGGTGTGAAACGATCAACTATACTGGGAAAAATAGCACTTGTACATGTAACAGTGAACAATGTGCACAAATAGCTAACTCTCAAGATACCAAAACAATAATGACAAGATCTCAGACATCCCTTCGCAATACTGCGAGAATGACCTTTACATACAAACACGCATACACAACACAAACACAAACGCATACACACTCACCAACTAGTCAAAACAAGAAACAACAGTAATAACAAGTCAGATTTGTTATCAATAGCATAATCAATTGAAAACCCAAAATGTATAAACATGTATGATTGTATAAGAGATGTTTAGTATTCACGAAATAAATGGCCTTTATCCCACTTTGTATTTATGTGTTTTCCCTGATATGAAATACATGTTAATTAAAACAGCATGGATATCACAAGAATATATATATATATATATATATATATATATATATATATATATATATATAGACATTTCCCATTATATTTTACAAATCGAACAACATAGCAAACATGCCTTCCATGTTCATCAGCTGAAACTGAAAAATCTGAACCTAACCACAATATGTTTCTTATAAATGAAATGTTAAAAATGAAACTTCCAATTTTTATTATCTTACATTCATTTTAATTTACAAGATCTATGTCTTCATAATTTCTATTCTGTCATAAACATTAGCTTTTGGCGGATTTCGCCTCACATATATAAGTTATGCAGATAAGGAAATACTTATTACTCAGGTGGTGATAAGCATCTAATGTTGGTTTGCCAACTAGAAGTAAAGACAAATTTTATTTTATTTAGCCTTTCGTACAACATATCAAAAGCACAGTTAGTCGCCTGTCTTGAAGCGATTTGAACTACCATGTTCATTATTAGATCAAAACAGCAAAATAAATACCAAGGATCAATTTCCCATTTATCTAATAAAGATGAACAACTCATAGTTGAGTTTCTGAAACATAGTAAACTCGTTTACATGTAATTATATTTAAATAATTTTTTTCACCACCAACGTACTTATTTTTGGTAATTAAGTAACTCATTCGTGACTAATTAAAAGGGCCACAACCGTCATTTCATTCAAGAAAAATGTATGAAAGAATATTACTTTTGGTTACAGCGACACTTCTTATTTTCCATAGCTTAAATATGAATTGGAGTTTGATCACTGTTAGTCCATTTTATGTCTTGCTCTGGCGATGTCCATGGAAAATAAAAACGCGTCGTTTCTTGTAACTGACGGTTGTTTTGCTATGCTGTGGGACTGGTTAAATAAAATGGGATAGGTATTTGAAGTGAATTTTAAAAACGTTATCAAAATTCGCGCAATTTATGTTTGCTTAATGCATCGCTGAAATCATTTAGCAACACGTTTACTTAAAAATTCTGTGCACAGTTGAGGTAGCCACATATGCGATAAATTATAAAGTAATAAGAATTTTAATCATTCTAAAATTAAGTAAAAGAAACTTAGACTATTAAATAAGGCAAGCAAAAATGGCATCAATTACAAAAAATTCCATATTTGCCTCACAATTTATTTTTACATTTGCATACATACCTTGGCGACTAACGTATGTGACTATTACTATCGGTGTTTAAACTTGTTCCTTTAAATTTAGTTTTCGAGATTGAAGTAAACACCAATTTCATTGTATTTAACCAATTGTCAAACGACATAGCAAAACGACAGTCAGTCACACGAACTGACGCGTTTCGACCTTCCATGAACATCATCAGAGAGAGAGGGAAAACCGAATAGCGAGGATCAAACCCCATGCATATATATGGAAAGCAAAATTATATATGCGGCTTTCACCTCTAGTAGTCTCGCATACATTTAACTTGACTAAAAATGTTGGCTGCACAATTTCTACGCAGTCATGGACATTAACACATATATATATATATATATATATATATATATATATACATATATATATATAATACAATTAAACAATTATTGATTGCGCGGTTGGCGGTAACTATTCCTTAATTTAAGTTCCATTGTATTTAATCAGACGTCAAACAACATAGCAAGACATAGTATGTGTGATTGACGGTAGTTTCATTATTTTGTTCGACGACTGGTTAAATACAATGGGATTGATGTTTACTTCAGACTTGTAAACTTGATTTAAAGAACTTTCACCACCACCCGCACAATCAATGATTGTTTAACTAAACTCTTTTCGTTGGAGATTATTTTTTTGCAATAAGAGCTACGATTAAAAACTTTATCCAAACTATATAAAACTTTTAAACAAAAACATTATTTAGCCAACTTACGAGGATATTCCATTTACCAAAATGCAGTCTGATATGTGAGCACAAACAAAACGGCTATTCAAGTCAATTTCTTCGAACAGTTAATCACACAAATGCCAAATTTTAAACTATCGTGCATTTTCAGATTTTTCAAAGTAACCAATAATATTGATTTTTCTTAACGTGATTTCTGGTATTAATGAGATAAGCTGCATTGTGTTGGAAGCTCAATCAATTTTGCCAATTTTCTCTTTTAGCTTCTGCGCATGGCCTTTACTGCTACGCATGTACCAGTGGCCAAAGTGGTTGTGGTGATCCTATCGACGTCAGAATGCAACACTGGAAGTTTTGCAAAGGCCTAAACTTGGTTGAGGACTATTGTGTGAAAGTCGTTGAAAAGGTTGCTGGTAGGTCTTGTTCACGTTTTATTTATAAATTTTAATTAATGCTCAAATTTTAACTGTAGCAACATCGAACGTGTAGAGATGAGAATTGTTACCACCACCTGCACAATCAATTATTGTTTAATTGTATTATCTATATATTTGTGTGTGGCGAAAGCTACAAACAGTTAATGTTCGTGACTGCATAGAAATTGTGACATTTCCAGTTATGTACTATGTATGCAAGACTACTAGAGGTGAGAGCAGCATATATAATTGTGCTTTGCATATATATGCAATGCGGTTTGATCCTCGCTAGTCAGTTTGCCGTCGTACTCTAATGATGATCATGGAAGGACGAAAGGCGTCAGTGCTGTGCGACTGGCGGTAGTTTTGTTACGTTGTTCCATGACTGGTTAAATACAATGGGATTGGTGTTTACTTCAAGCTTGCAAACTTGATTTAACGAAATGTAGAGACAATGATCAATTTTAAAAGAAATTTTATTTTATTCACTTTATATGAATTCATAATCTCTGCAAATTCCTAAGAGACTGTTTAATGTTAAATGATATCGGGTTCATTAAATGCCATTGCCAAAAATTTACAAAAATGACGTCCGCATAGTTAAAACACATTGGAATTGTTAGTATTGCTTACTGTGCGTTTTACCGGGGAAAATCACAGTCGCAGTTAAAATATTTTCGTCACTATTCCATATGAGCCATAAATAAAACTGGTTTTTCAAATGCATTAACTGTCTAAACCTGAACATTATCTAGTTATTAAATCTTTGGATCACTATAATGTTTCTTAAGGATTAAAATTATTTCTTTTCACGTTTTATTAAATTTTATAATTTAAATATGGCTGTGCAAATATACAGCTTCTAAAACCTACATTACTTAATTAATTAGAATAGTGCAGACTTTGTTCTCAGTATCTGTATTTCAAAGAACCTTAATTTGATAGAATAATCAATATAAGTCAGTAGTAGAAGAGCAGTTCAAAGGTGTGAAATATTGCTTGACGTTAAATATCACGTATTGCTTTAATATTATAATGTAAGTAGAAATCCCGCTTCAATTTTTTGAAAAAAGTATAAATATAAAAGGTTTGTTGTGTCTTCAATCTTTAAAGTATGATTCCGTCGTAGACAATTGAGGACTTCGAAAGGTTCAAATGTGATCATGTATAATTCTTAAAATTGATTTACATAACAGCTACAATTAACCACAAATCTGAAAAAAATTTAATGTATAAAAATGTCTAGGAACGTCTTTGCTGGAAATTAATAACTAAATTGCCTTTGCAAAATTAATAGAGTTAACAAATCAATGAGTTTAATCAATTGCACCCTATAGTCACAGTGTAGTATTAACAGTTAAAATGGATTTAGAGTTTGTCTAAAATCTTCAAACCTAATTTAAATATAATTTTATT
Organism: Eudiplozoon nipponicum; assembly: GCA_029291075.1. NCBI lineage: Eukaryota > Metazoa > Platyhelminthes > Monogenea > Mazocraeidea > Diplozoidae > Eudiplozoon > Eudiplozoon nipponicum. Next base: position 12,393 of record JAQBSW010007741.1, on the reverse strand, counting down.
TTATGATATTTATTAAAAAGAAGAACGATATAACCTGCATGTGCGCTGATGTAAATCCTAATTTTCTTATGCCCATTCGCAATCTTCAAAGTTTCAGAAAAAAGTTTTATTAATCAATTACATTTAAAATTTAATTAACCATATTAGAAATAAACATGAGGTAAAGTAAATGAGTAGAGCAAACGGAATTCCACTAGCAGCTTTGCATATCTATATAATAGAAATATATGAACTAAAGTCAAAATTCAAACATTATGCTTGTGTTATTCCGCTAATGAAATAATAAACACCAATCCCATTGTATTTAACCAGTCGTCGAACAACATAACAAAAATACCGCCAGTCCTACGAACTGACGCGTTTCAACCTTCCATGATCATCATCAGAGTACGACGGCAAACTGATTAGTGAGATTCTAACCGTAATGCATATATATGGAAAGCAAAATGAGACATGCGGCTCTCACCTCTAGTAGACTTGTATAATTTTTACTTGACTGGAAATGTCTGCTGTACATTTTCTATACAATCACGAACATCAACTGTTCCTGGCTTTCGCTATATATATATATATATATATATATATATATATATATATATATATATATATATATATATACTCTTCCTATATGTAGGTGATACAATTAAGCAATCATTGATTGCGTAGGTTGTGGTAACTATTCTTTAAATCAAGTTTGTAAGCTTGAAGAAATCACTAATCCTATTGTATTTAACCAGTCGTCGAAAAACACAGTAAAACTATTGTCAGTCGCACGCACTGACGCGTTTCGACCTTTGATGATCATCATCAGAATAAAACAGAAAATTGATTTGCGAGGATCAAACTGCATTGCATATAAATGGAAAGCAAATTTAGATATGCGGTTCTTATCCAAAGTTGTCCCGCATACATTGTATTTGACTGGAAATGTCGACTGCACATTTCTATGAAATCAAGAACATTAATATACGTCTACACACTATATCTTATTAATATATAGATAATCATATAAGCAACCATGTGGGTTCTTCCCACATCTTTTATAAATATCTATATATCCATTATATACATATATAAATAGCAGTCAAAAGTTTTATTATATTCACCCTCTCTATAACCTATTGCACATAGGATGACATTAGGTAAACCGTAAATTTGAGGATTATTGCAATATGATTAAACTAAAAAAATTGTTGATCCTTCTATGCGTCCGGAATAGCAATTAAAAAATTTGAGACATCATGGATAGGCATGTATGTCAATCCATAGGGTTTGCTTATAGTTATTCTATAGATGTAACTTTAGTAAAGTACACATATGTGTGTATAGGTTGTTGTGTGCATGGGAGGGGTTACATGGATAAGTTTGTATATACGTTTAAATATAAGAAAATAGATATAAAGACCGGATATTAGAGCAGACAATGAAAATACTTCAGGAATTAAAATAAATATAAATAAATCTGTATTGAATGAGGATACCTTATTTTCCATAAGTTATTTTTTTCCTGTGAGTATGGTGTCAAACCTGAAGATAGGACTGAAAATGAAGCCACGAAAATTCGAAAAATAAACGTCGGAATATGTGTTTCCAATGTCACTTTCAGATAAGCAGCTGATTGGAGGCTTCAAAAGGAAGGGATAAGTGAGAACCCATAAACCACAGCAAAAAATCTTTGCATCTGGAAATGTAAAGGACTCAACATTTTACCGTCCTACGAGTGATATCAACTGCCCCGCATAAGAAAATGGCTGCGAGATTAAAACAAGAAGGACAGCACAACATCAACATTTAACCATTCATTGATTGCACTGGTAGTGGTAATAATTATTTAAATCAATTTTTTGAGTTGGAATTAAACACTAATCCCTTTGTATTTAACCAGTCGTCGAAGATTAAAGCAAAACTACCATTAGTCGCACGCACTGACGCGTTTCGACCATCCATGATCATCATCAGAGAAAAACGGTAAAATGACTAGTGAGAATCAAACCGCATTGCATATATATGCAAAGCAAAATAAGATATGCGGTTCTCATCTCTAGTAGTCTTGCATACATTGTACTTGACTTATAATTTTGGCTGCACATTTTCTATGCAATCACGAACATCAACTGATCGTGGCTTTCGCAACATATATATAGGTAATAATATAAACTATTCTTCGATTGCGCGGGTTGTAGTAACTATTCTTTAAATCGAGTTTGTGAGTAAACACTAATGCCACCATATTTAACCATTCGTCGAACAACAAAGCGAAACTACCGTCAGTCGCACGCACTGACGCGTTTCGACCATCCACGATCATCATCAGAGAAAAACGGTAAAATGACTAGTGAGAATCAAACCGCATTGCATATATATGCAAAGCAAAATAAGATATGCGGCTCTCATCTCTAGTAGTCTTGCATACATTGTACTTGACTTATAATTTTGGCTGCACATTTTCTATGCAATCACGAACATCAACTGATCGTGGCTTTCGCAACATATATATAGGTAATAATATAAACTATTCATTGATTGCGCGGGTTGTAGTAAATATTCTTTAAATCGAGTTTGTGAGTAAACACTAATGCCACCATATTTAACCATTCGTCGAACAACAAAGCGAAACTACCGTCAGTCGCACGCACTGACGCGTTTCGACCATCCACAATCATCATCAGAGAAAAACGGTAAAATGACTAGTGAGAATCAAACCGCATTGCATATATATAGAAAGCAAAATAAGATATACGGCTCTCATCTCTGGTAGTCTTGCATACATTGTACTTGACTTATAATTTTGGCTGCAAATTTTCTATGCAATCACGAACATCAACTGATCGTGGCTTTCGCAACATATATATAGGTAATAATATGAACTATTCATTGATTGCGCGGGTTGTAGTAAATATTCTTTAAATCAAGTTTGTGAGTAAACACTAATGCCACCATATTTAACCATTCGTCGAACAACAAAGCGAAACTACCGTCAGTCGCACGCACTGACGCGTTTCGACCTTCCATGATCGTCATCTGAGTACAACACAAACTGTTTAGCGAGGATCAAATCACATTGTATATGTATGGAAAGCAAAATGAGATAAGCTGCTCTCATATCTAGAAGTCTCGCATACATTGTCTTTGACTGGAATTTTTTATTTCACATTTTCTATGGAATCATGAACATCAACTGTTTGTGGCTGTCGCAAGAAATGCATATATATATATATATTAATATATATATATATATATATATATATATATATATATATCATCATCATCACAATACCACAGCAAACTGACTAGCGAAGATCAAACTGCATAGGAAATGATAGCCTTATATGCATTAAAGAAAATGTTGGCAAATAAAATCTGTTATTATGTTTTAAATAGAACGTAATCTCTTACTTGATTTAAATTCCATCGTAACGACCTTCAGTCTAATGCATATCATTCTTTCTACGTCTTGATATAAGGTCAGCCGGTCTTTTCGTTCAAATATGCTCTACAAAATTTATTCAGTAAACAATGAATACACGGTTTAAAAAATAATGTTGTTAAACAATTTCACGTGCAGAATAATAAAATCTGCTCAGAGTAATTTCAAAGCAGATGATTAGTCATGATGAAACCATCTTTAAGGTCATATTTGTGAGTTTGCCATTTAAAGAAAACGCGTCATACAAAGTCATTTCTAAAAGAAAATTTAGAGATGATAACACTATGTTGAGAATTTAGGAGAAAATATGTTTTCAAGAATGACATCGGCTCTGTCTCGACGTATATTGACATATATATATGCGATCGGACAGTTAAAAATTGTTTGTTTTTACAAACGCACTAACCAGGTAGAACGTTAGCTCGTTATAATTGAGAGATTACGAAAATAGCAAACTGCGATTGATTGCAAACTAAAGATACACTACGAAAAATCTAACGTTTCTATAATTGCAAGACTAATAATTTACAAAATTCATAGCCAAATCACATTTACAGTTTGTTTTTGAAGCAAGAAAGTTTTAAAGAATTTAACACCATTCGAGCTAAGAAATTTGGTAACTTTACACATTGTTTTCTTGAATCAATTTTGTTTCTATTATCGTTCATTATAAGCCAGCAATCTAAATTAAAACTTTATATATTCATATCTTCATTATAAAACACTAGAGCACATTTCATTTAAAGAACTAATCTGAGTTCTCATTTACTCCATAAATTAATCTTAGTCCCTACAACTATTTCTTCAGCCTTTATACATTGTTAATTGCCTTTAAATAATGCATTTATATACTTTCTGAGTTTTTATTTGATTACTTGGATGAAAACTCGTCCGATTTTCACATTTACTTTTATTTCTTGTTGGTGGTTTATTGTGGGTTGATTTTTGAGCGCGTGCGCGATTAGGGATCATTCGTATTTTTATTCTAAAATTTTTGGAGATCTGGTTATACTTGTATTGATGGATTGAGACTTGATCACGAATTTTTTCTCGAATGTTGTATTACGAAACGCATTGTTTATGAATTTCATATCACAAGGTGGGATCGCAAGGGGGCGCAGATTTCAGTGTTTATTGCACGTATTTTTGAACAATTTATGTATTTATTGATGATGATGATGATGATGATGATGATGATGATGATGATGATGATGATGATGATGATGATGATGGTGATGATGGTGATGATGATGATGATGATGATGATGATGATGATGATGATGATGATGATGATGATGATGATAACGTTTACGCAGCTGTGTTTAATTCAATTTTTTGACAATCTGATTGAATTTTTATGGACGCTGGTCTTTTAAGTGTTTGGGCTCAACTTGATGGAACAGAATTGTTGCTTATTTGTGTGGGACATGGCCAGTCGAGTAAATTGTCATTGAACCACCATTAATTGCGTAGGTGGTGATAAAAAATGTTAAAATAAAGATTTTAAAATTTATATGAACACCAATCCAATTATATACACATTTGACAATATAAACTAGGCACTTTATAAAGTAACTTTATAAAGTAAAGGCAATTCATCTAGCAGTACGATTTTGTCCTTTATGAGAATTCTTCAAGTTCTGTTTAGAACTTTTGCTGCAGGTAGGGCTCGATTTGGGGCACGCTTACTTTGGAGTCAGTGACTTTGGCCATTGCGCCTCCTTACCGCACATGCACTCCAAAATCAATCCGCGAGAAACCACAAACAAGAAATAGAATTAGAACTTAATATCAATATATTTCACCTTCAATTAACCAAATGGAAACCTACAGAGTATATAAATGAAGGACTATCATATGTAGTTAAATGTTCTAGATAAAAACCGGCCATTATCCACAACAAAAAATAAAAATGTTCTTATTAAATAGATTTTTTCATCATGGAAAACTATATTGTTTAACATGCTATGGATATTATGATGTATATTAAAGAGTGGGGTCAGTCATTTTTCCGTAAAGAATAAGGCACTTATATTACAGCCAATTTTGTGACTACCACAACTTTTGGAAATAACTAAGCTTCTAAAATCGTATTTGCAATACGATGTGGTGCCAAAAAGTTTACTCAATAGTATAGAAGAGTTAACCTGAAACCTAAAAAAACCATTTTAAATCCACTTATTACTTAATGCCATCGAGGACATCTCAGTAGCAAAAATCTGCATCATAAAAATACGTATAATCAAATACGTCTTTATTGAAATCCAGATTGGTACTGATAGCTTCTGCAACGACTTTACAAGAAGGCTTTCCCTAGAAGCATTCAATGAAAAAGGACTGAAAGCCAAGATGTTCAGCTCACTAGAATAATACAGAAATAATTTCAATATCAGCCAAATCGTAGTTAAGGAATGCATGAACGAACTATGAGAAATATAACCACACAACACTATACGACTTAACACACAAAACAAAGAATTTGTAGTTGTTATATTTGAAGTCAAATCTTATAGTGTGTCAACGAACGTGACCAGAAATGACCGATCAATATTTAAACTAAATAAAAACCAGACTGATGACTCAACAAATATTGAATCAAGGATAAAAATTTGTTGCGAAAATGATAGAGGAACACATTTTATCTTCAATGTCTGATTCAGAAAAGTGGTCAGGACTTTTATACGAAATTCAATAAGCGAAACCAGAATGAACTAACCCCGTAAGACTTTACGGCTCAGCAAAAACTCATAAGGGATTGACGACCTCAGGAGCTTCTTCTATGCGGCCTATTATGTGATTTATTAACGTATGGTAACATAAATCAGTTAAGTTTCTCTGCAAACTACTGCAACCACTACGAAATATCATAAGCACGAGCACCTTCACGGACTCATTCGAGCTAGTAGATGAACTGAAATGGAGAAACATCCTAGAAAACAAAATGGTCTCACTTGACGTCCCATCCTTATTTTCAAACAAGGACGATCTTGTAAGAGCTAATTAAGAATGAGTTTCAAGATATTCTTATACTTACAAACGACCTCTATGACCTCATATTACCCTGTTCAAAAATGTGAAATTTAAATTCGATGGTAAATAATTTTGACAGTTCAATTGTGTAGCTATTAATAGCTGCATTGCACCTCTACTGGAAAATTTACATATGCACCATCTTGAGCAAACGAGCCTTGGAATAACTATTGACCAGTGCGTACTTAACAAAAATTGCACAGGTGATCTACTATTTTTCATCCCAGGCGCAATAGATCCAGTAGAAATAATGATGAATGCCAATGGCGCCTATTCAGACACCAAATTAACTCTTGAGATTAAGAAAGACAACAATTTTCCTATCTTAGATATGAAACTCACTTAAGAATATAATGGTGTTTTGACAGTGGCAATACAGAAAATATACTTCTACAGGACTATACATACATTACAGCAATAGTGGACCAAAGTCTCAAAAATGAAACAAAATTACCAACCTAGTAAGTCGAATCTGAAAGATGTACTCTAAACACAGGATCGACGAAGAGCTAGGCTACCTGAGGAAACATTTTCTTATGAAAAAGTATCTGGTGTGGTTCATAGATATCAAAATCAGACCACGCACTATAGAGGATACCAACAAAAATATTTCCCTAAACTTACCATTCAGAGGCCACCTGCCTACGTCACTAATTTCACCATGGTTAAATAGTATCTCCAAGGTAAATTTCTCTCGTTCAATAGTTAACATTACATACATCACAAAGAAAATCATGAGGTTCGTTGCTAAGGATAAATTGCCGATTCACTCGAAATCCTTTACAATTCTCATATTTTCATGTGTATACAGAAACACATATAGTAGACACACGAAAAAGCAATTTATCATCAAATTCGAAAAAAGTTTACCGCAAACAATAAATTAAAGAGCCCCGACACCGTCAGGAAAATAAGCTATTTCCGGGCATCTATTTGAAAGGAAGTACCCAGACAACTTAACAAATTTCAAAGTTCTACACAAAGCTAAGTCCAAAAAAGTGTTATATGTACACCAGAATTTCATGGTCGGAGATCAAATCCTGAGCCAATTTGTTCCGAGTTATACAACTCATCCCCCACACCCCGTATCTCTCTGTTATATATTTAATTGAATAATATCATGATTATTGCGAAATGTGAAAACCGATATCGATCAAGGCCAGAGTGTATGGATTTACTGGAGTAACAGGTGTTCAGAAATAGTTGTAATTCTCAATTTTGTTGAACTTTAGCATACATTGAAATCCATCGTGTTGGTACCATGTACCGACTCGGCAACCAGCGTTGGTATTATGTAACTTTTGGGTACCATAATGTTGGCATTGGGTACTGACACAATAGCCATAGTGATGGTACCCTTTACAGGCTCGGTATATGTATTATGTATAGTGAATTAGCTTTGAAGTCGCATTGCCGAAGACTTTATACGAAGTTAGTTTCACTAATGTATGTTTATATATTCGTATAGGAGATTGTACCGTCCTATTATTCCACATTCCTCACCCAAATATATAGTGGTTAAAGGGCGAAATACCGGCTCTTACTGATGGGTCGCCTGTAAGTACGAATCGAATGTGCACTCGATTATACTTTCCTTTCATACTGTCTTTAATTTATCCTTCTGGTCATACTTCATCTAATTTGTTACTAGGTGCGCAACACCTAATACACAATTGAATATATACTAGTTCTCGGCCACAACCAGTATCGCAATGGATATAGTGCTTTTTATATCTTTTTACATTTAGGCTGGATATTTTCTGTCTTAATCCAGCATCTCTTTAAATTATATTTTGGCTCTATTTAGAAAATTGAATTACGTTATGGCTGTATGATAATCTGATTCAGCGAAGTGGAAGATTTTCCGGCTGGAGAGCTGATGAGCCTAGGTGAACTGCTGCTATCTACTTAAACATACTGTCTCGCTTTAAATTGTTGTATTTTTGCGATACTGAGTATTGCACAGGCTCTGGAATTTTTCGATTATGTTGAATTGAAGGGCAGAAAGCATTGCTCACTGTGTATTTTTTCTTACAATTATACTAACTGGAATCTCACCCCGATTGGCAATTGCTAACTAACCTTCCAGTCTTGGCTTCTTTGAAAGTTTTTAATTACGCCGCCATTTTCTTGTGCGGGACAATTGATAGCACTCGTAGGTTGGTAAAATCTTGATTACTTTACATTTGGCCTTGATTAATGGATTCTCAGTTGTCCCTTCATTTTGAAGCCATCCATCAGCTCATTGTTTGAAAATGACATTAGAACCAGATATTCCGACATATTTTTCCGAATTTTCGAGCAAATTGCCAAAAGTTGTTTTTTTCTGAGAGTATAGGGTCAACCCTGAAGATGGGAATGGAAATAAAGTCCCGAAAATTCGGAAAAAGAGTTGAAAATCTTGTTCCAACGTCATTTTCAGACAAGCAGCTGATGAAGTGCTTCAAAATGAAGGGACAATTTTGAACCCACCAATCAAGGCCAAAAATCGGTGCACCTGGAAATGTAAAAGATTCAAGATTTTACCAACCTGTTAGTGCTATCAAATGTCCCACACAAGAAAACGGTGGCGAAAATAGAAACAAAAAGGACAGCACTGAGCAATTTAAATCAACATTTAAGCGTTCTTTGAAAGTTGTTGCTTAGGTCGCATATTCGTTTCTAAGAGTTAATCTGGTGACTCATTGTCTTTAAGAATGATTCTTAGTGGCTGAAGTTCTGCCACTCATGTCTAGATAAGCATACGTAGATGTGTAGATCTACTAATGGCGATTAAATGGAAATATTAGCTCGTAAACACTTAACAATACAAATTTATTCATTGGATCATAAATCTCACCGTCTTCCATTTGAATAAGTGAGCATTAACAAGTCATATCTTTAATTTTATTTGTATCAATTTACTGCTGTTGTACACATTTTTGTGATTTGTTATTTGTTGAATTGTGATTGCGTATGAGCGTTTGACTTACTACAGGTAAGCTAACTAACTAACCAAGTAATTCTTAAGTTTTGGTTAATCTTCCATAAATTCGTTTATAACCACAATTTTGATTTTCGGACTGCTTCATTTACGAATGGTTTTCTCCATGCTTAATCGTTAAGGTAAGGTGGTACGTGAGCGATATCATTCACTCATCTTGGTGTGTAGTTCCGAGTGCAACTAACTATATCATTTGCTCAGTTATTTCTAGTTCAAATTTTTACGAATCTTGTTGTGATACTTTTGATGCTGGTCAAACGGATGGTTAGAATTTATAGACAAGAATATTATTGTCGGTTTTCATTATTCTTTTCCAGTCTAATTAGTATAATTTTGGTTATTATTTGACATATTGAAGTCGAGTAGACACAGTTTGTCGCGCAGAGCTGATGTATACATATATATATATATATATATATATATATATATATATAATTGTGAATTAGGTGTTGCGCAAAATGTATGTATGCGTGAGATTATAACTTCTTTTCATGTTGACTTTGGTTTACCCTTCTGGTTCTATTAAAAAAAAATTATTTGTATGTGCGCCACACCTATTACAAAATTAATTATAGTAAATTTTAAATCCGACTGCATTTGATATCTTAAATAAATTTAGTTCAACCGTTTATTCTAGTTACTTATATAACTGAGAGGCTATTGGATGAATAGGGAAGAGCCTTATACAGAAAGAAATCACTACACAAAACAACCAATAGTAGCCTCATTACTTTGTCATTATTCATCTTGGCTAAGTTACGTGGATTTGCCTAAATAAACTATGATAAACAATGGGGGGTAATTATATATATGAAAAACTGTTACTTTTTATACTCATTCATTTTATTCTAGTTTTCAAATATTAATTTATTTAACATTAAATAATAATAATTTATCATCTAGGAATATGGTTTTATAATTTTTATGTTGCTTTATTTAGATCTGATTTTTTATTTAATTATTTCTATATATCAAAATCCAAAAAGTTCGTGCGAAGAAGATTTATTTGTGATTAGAATTTTTCAATTTGAAATAAAAAATAGTATTCAATGATGATGTTAATGCTCACTCGCAAAATAAAATATTTTTGATAAATAACTTGTTTTAAACGCCCACCGTGGCAAGCATGAAAAAAATTTATCATTCATAACATGTGATAGAAACTACTACTTCTTTAATTATTCTAAGCCACAATTTGCGTTTCTTAAAAAAATAAAAGTTTTCACTCAAGTAAATTGCAGCTTGGAACCATCAGTAGGAGCATTTCGGTTAAATGCAAGCAGTCGTAATTCCAAAACTTATGTGTGATGAATAAGATTTCTTACTTAAAGCCTTAATGCAACTTTACATCAGTAAGCGAGGATAATTTATTTGAAATTAACCTAATGAACCAGTTAAATTTTTTTCAAAACAATATGAGTCAAAGCGTTCTCGAAGTAAAGATTTTCAGGATAAGTAATTGCCTCTATGTTGTTCCTAGAATTTTTTTTAAAAATGTTTATTTATTTTCCTTTTTCCTGTTAACTTTGCTTCGTTATATGTAATTGAGCTTTTTGATTGTTTTTATACTGATAAGTTAAGTGTAAAACCGCTTTTTTCTGCATCGATCCTTAAACAAAAAAGCCAGTTGATAGTTTATATAGACAAATTCACTTCATTTCCGGACAAAAATATAATTTAGAATGGCCATTGTATTGGATTACGCCATGGTTTATCCGAACGAAAATATTTGATAAACAGAAATTTTACAAATAAAACTATCCCTTCTTATTGTATTGTGATATACAGAAGAAATGGAAGTATTGTATGGTATGCACATAATGAAATGACGAAAACATTTTCATTAATTTATAATCTGGTTCTGAATTAGTTAAATAGTATATTACTTTTGGAATAAAAATCAATATTGTTTACTATTGTTGTTAAATAAGCATCATTGATAATAATAATAATAATAATAATAATAATAATAATAATAATAATAATAATAATAATAATCATCATCATCATCATAGTAGTAGTAATAATAATAATAATAATAATAATAATAATAATAATAATAATAATAATAATAATAATAAGAATAATAATAATAATAATAATAATAATAATAATAATAATAATAATAATAATAATAATAATAATAATAATAATAATAATAATAATAATAATAATAATTTGTAGACTCTGTGTAGCTTTTTTTCGGTTCCTACTCTGTTAGTCATCACGCCAACCAACTCATGCAGTAGAAACATGATAGTCCTGTGGATAAGGTTGTAGTTCTCGTTATGTGTGCTAGTTTTTATTCATGACATTTTTAGCAATCGTTGTTTCGTTGTCTTAATTTCTGGACACCCAAAAACCCGCCTAATCAACATTTAGAAACAAACAAATTAGCATATATCCAGAAGTCAATTTAGCCCAACTAGTTAGTCATAACTAATCCTTGAACCCGGCAATGTGTACATATCTAATCCACAATATTACTAGTAAACATATCTGTTGTTTGAGATGCGTGTATTAAGACTATCATTAGTAGTTGTAGTAGTACAAATAAAAGCGATAATAATGGAAGACTGCACATTCCAAAGAATAAAAAGTACACAATAATAATTCTTGTACGTGTAAACATATTTGTAAAACAATAAGTGTGTCTAAAATCTAGCTAATAGTGAGATAATCGTGTCAGTAGATGATGGCTTGTCCGGATAATGGTTTTGTACTTTAAGTTTGGAAAAATGAGTCAGGTAAAAGAGAAAGAGTGTACTGAGTGTCATTGTTACACGAACGGGTATCAAGTCTTGGATTAGGAAGCTAGAGATAAACCTACAAGATTTCTAATTATCCATGCATGCATTTGCGCACGTGTGGACCGCCAAAATTAGAAAGATAGAGGATGTTGTACAAATTAGAAAAAGTATAGATTTTTTGGTTGTGCGTTTGAATGGGTTGT
>JAQBSW010007740.1:0-38749 GCA_029291075.1 Eudiplozoon nipponicum | reverse complement strand
CAATGCCAAGCTTATTCGCGAAGTGCGTTTGGCGTTTATCTACTTTGCATGATTTTATTCGCAAAACGACCCTATTTCTACTTCTTTTCGGCCGATTCATTACAGAATCATTAAATAAAGTATTGTTCATGTTCAGTGCCCATTAACTGTAGACATGGATTATTTGCATTCACAGTCACCATTCTCTTTGATGACACATCACATGAGGCTGATGAGATCCATCCCTCGCGTGTATTTAGTTTAAATGGCACCAGTAGGAAAATGTTTCTCTCAGCGGCCGAAATATTCGCTGCGCTGTCCGCCCACTTGGTCTAAATTCCTTCAATACCCATTTGACACTATTTGGTATTTGCACGAGTAAAACCAAACACAGGTATCGACAAGTTGTTTGCCTCCGTTGTCTACCTGATTATTCCAGATATTTTGCCTTCATTTTGCTAAATTCTTTTTCAACGGAGAGCACATCACACACTTGACATATTGGTTGTCAAATTGTTTGCGTGATTTGCTTTCCATTGAAAAAGACTTCAGCAAAATGAAGGCGAAATATCTGGAATAATCAGGTAGATAGTGGATGTAAACACCTTGTGTCGTACCACAAGGAAAAGGTAATTAATCTATTCTCTGTCGTGCAACATATTTCTTTTAAAGCTTACAAGGATCCACATGATTGCGGGTAGATGTATCCTGGGGATAATGAAATCATCAGCCGCAAACTTGTTTTGTTCCGCATCTTTGTTTCCAAAATATACCCACTTGCGATGACTCGTCTGGTTCTCACTGTGTAAGTGAACTTCATCTATGCATTTACCGTGTATTTAAGTCTGTACAGTCCACAAAAATAAAATAGGCCAAGTTTAGCAATGAGCGTGTTTCTCTATGTCAAGAAAATAATCATACAGATATTTAGGCTCTTAGAGATAGCTTAAAATAGTGTATCCGACTGATATTTATATATATATATATATATATATAGTATATATATATATATATATATATATATATATATATATATATATATATATATATATATATATATATATATATATATCAGTCGGATACTGGCAGGTATGCTTTCTACAAATTTTCGTAAATATAATAAATCGTAAATAGAATAATATATTGGTATAAATCAAACTTTGTATAATGTAGATAAGGAAATTCATTCGGCTGGCTAGTTTCGTTCTTATTGATATCTGTACAAGTACTGTCCAGACTTTTGTCACGGACAGGGCTCGAACGTGTGTACGTCTCATTTTGAGTCGGTGACTCTAACCTTGATCTATCGTGCCGAAAAGTACACACAATACTCAGTTGTGCACTAACTATTATACTTTTGTTATTGTTATCATTATTATTATTATATTATTACATCAAAGTGTCTTGAATTTGCCACAGAAGCGGTTAGATCATTGACACATTTTTGTTTCTGTCCCTTGGAATCTATCCACTGTACCACTCTTGCCGCCTATTACACACACTTTTTATTTATATACTAACTAATCTTTTTTGTTTAGATATTCGATCAGATGGAACCTATGTGGCATTATTTTCAACCAAAACTTTCAACTAGCCACACTCAATATATTATTTTAGATCAGAAAACACGCAATCTGGAGAATTGATATATATATATATATAATATAATCAAAATTTAATATTGGACAAGGAAGCAAATGAAATCCATCAAATTGATATATTTCGCCTTTAATCAATACACTGCACATATTTGGCAAAATTTCATCTCTTGGAGCTCGAATCTTGGCGCATTTGCTTCGGAGCGTTACAACTGGTCCACGGCTCCACACACGCCGCGCATTAAAGGCTGTATTCAGTCTTTTAATCAATTTCTGGAAGTGTAAACTAAACACCAGAAAAGGTTAGCAAGTGAAAGGTATTTAGTCATTTTTCCGCCATTTTTGGGATTTCATCAAGTATCTATGGGAGGTAGTTCGCCGTACCTCGAGGATATGATCACTTTCCTCGAAGTCTTATAACTTATCAAATGTGCCGTCCAGGCTATGCTATACATGCAATTGGCATTTATAAATTAGTTTAAGTTTCTGTGTTAGTCCCAAGCTTCAGGTGGATCCTGTAGAGCGTTGAACTGAACCGGAAATTCCAACTAGCTATGCACGATCTAATGATCATTTGGCTTGACTGGATAATTAGAATTTCTGTGGAAATAGATTCACTATATGATAAACCAGAACAAAAGGAATTAACGAAACACCTTGAGTGGTTAAATTACTGGAAAATTGCATGTTGCTAAATTCTAAATCAAATGCACCTTTGTTAGAGCCCTAAAAGCGCCATGCATCAAATGAAGGTCAAAACCGATCTATGGAAAAAACATTTTTCCAAATGTTTATTATTCAAAGCTCGAAATGAAAGAAAAACTAATTTACCTATTGAAGGTTTTTTTAATTGCTCTATGAATTGACGTGACTTCATTATTTTATCGTAGGCACAGCTTAATAATTTATATTTCTATTATTTCTATTGGGACTTCCGTTAAATAATATGCCAATCATGGTGTCATTCAAAGGGTTTTAATTTACACATAAACGTTATTCTGATATACTACGAATTAGGCGTTTTACACTGTTAGTGTATATGTCCATGGGTGTTTGTGTGTGTGTAAATATTTTTTATGGTAATTCATCGGTGTTTTTACTTTGACCTGGTACGTCTCATGTCCAGTGCCTTCTCGTTCATTGCTTTGTTGACTACGCGTATACTCCTACGTATTTGACGCCTTATCTGCAATTAAGATCTTAAATTACATTAACGATCTTGATATAAACACCTGTCCCATTATTTGCATACGTTTGCCAATATAAGCTAAGTATTGTTTCATATAGAAAATGCAATTCATCTACTAGACCGATTTCTTCTTTATTTGGAACCCACCACGTACTGTTCAGAATGTGCCGCAAACAGGGCTCAAACCTGGGCACGTATGTATTGGAATCTGTTGCTCTAACAAATGAACCACCCTGCTGCACAATGCATAAAATATTCAATTATATTTTAACTTATGTTTCTTGGTTAGCTTTTTTATAGTTGGAGCCTATATGGCATACGTTAACACCTAAAGTACAAACAATAATATATATATATATATATATATATATATATATATAAAATTCTGGTTGAATTCTAATAAATTCTTTAAATGATATGTAATAAAAAATAGAGAAATGAGATCCTTATTGATATCTCATTAAATAATTTTTTAAATTTGCTGCGACCGGGCATCGAATTGTGTAACACTTGCTTTGTAATCTAAAACTTTATTCGCTGCACAGCTCTGCTGCGCATTAAATGCAATTTCCAGTTATATAACGGCCTATGTATTTGGTTAGCTCATCAGTCAGGTGGAGCCTATATAACATGTCTTCCCAATTAACATTAAAACTAGCCAAATTTGACCTAACATTGGAGACCAGACAGCATGCTACCTGGGGAAATGATTTCATTGAAGTATTGCTCCTGACGAGTAGTTAACGGGTTCCTGAAAGGATGAATAAAATACTTCATTTTGGATATAATTGAAAGTTGCCTAAATTATGCGGCTGTGTTTAGATGATAGAAGAAGTCCGCTTCTCCTTGGCAAATGTGAACGGGTTCGAGCATCATTCGCGACGTATTGTGGCAAGTGATTCACAAGGACGAACCTGGTCATCTTGATTTATTGCCTTATGTATTGTCCCTTTTATAATCATGTATATATATACACCATATATATATATATATATATATATATATATATATATATTTCAAAAGTCATTTCTGATCATTCTTCACTGATGGATTAAAAGTTAACCAACGTTTTGCATTGTTGGAAGCTGTCACATGTATTGTTGTTATTGTCCCCAATGTTCTGGCGCTGTTACCATTTGGACAGAACAAAATTGAAGAACAGAACGAAACGAAAAGACAACACTCGGAAAATAACATTGGTACACCTAACAGCTAAAAATGCAAAAAGTTATTTAAAATATCATCCATTATCATATATATATATATATATATATATATATATATATATATAAGCTCGATCCAATTTGATTTTCTTAATTTTCTATATAAAATAACACATGTTTATGTCAGATTCAGATCAGGCAAAAAGAGATGGGCCTATTTAAAGTTTTGTACAAACCTCTTTTTTATGAGGCATTTATCCGTGAATAATCAAATTTTTTCTTATTGTGCTTCACTCATAAATTTATTTATGAATGTTTAATTTATAGAATAGCAGTGTGTCTCAAATATATCTACTTCGTTTTAATTTCATATTTCTTTAACGGGGAAAATTATTGACATTTAAATATATGTATGCTCAAGTGTGAAACTATATATACATCCCTTAAATAAATGATTTGTAGATCTTGGAATGTGCCTCTGTTTTTATTTGTGCCAAACTTAATTTTTTTATCTTGATTATACCACCCGTTCAAACAATGTTCATTTAACTTTATTTTTCTATGTTTGGCTTCAATATATTCAAGGAAATTTGAATGGCGGTTCCTTAATTGTGTTCTAAAGAAATCGTGTAATGTAAGGAGATTAGAAAATGTCAAATGAAGTTTATCGAAGTTTACTATTATGGCGGATTTAGTTGTATTTTTAAGAATTAATAAAATAAAAAGTAAGAAACCATCGCGTTAACGCAATCATTTGACATTTCCAGTGCAAAAACATACCTCCTAGGTAAACGCATATCGCGATTTATTTCTAAAAGTGGTAATACCAAAGAACAACATGATAAGGAATTATTTTAACATGATTGGGCATTAGACTACAAAAGGAAATATAATATAAAATTTACTACTTTCCCAAATTTGTCAGGAAAAACGCGTGAAACATTTTTAGCAAGCATACGCCAAAACGCGATGTTTAAAATTTTCTCTAATTTAGGTTAAGTCGTATTTGTCACATTTGTAAAAATCGTAATGATTTATCTGATGTTTACTGTCGGATATATGGGAAAAAGGATAAATGCAGCACTTCTTACTGTTAGGTGCTAATGATTGCTCTGATGCCTGTCTAAATTTGCAGTTCATTTCCTTGTCTTATGGTGTGTTACGCATCATTGATTTGCTCTTAACGTACTACGTAATCTTTCGAGCATGTACAATATTTCATTTGTGAAATATTACTTTTTTTATCGGCAGCCCTAACTTTTATTAAATGAATTCCAATAGAGAAGAGAATAACATTATAGACAATCAAGTGTAGTATTTCTCCCTGTTTCTGTTTGCCAAACACCCATATACTCCAAAAATGCCTACATTTTTTTTCTAAATTGAATCCATTACAATTTCTCTAGTATAAACAGCCGTCTAGACGTACAGTTGTCCGATACAGCACTAAGTCGAGACCTGTTCCCAGAGGACTATCACTGCCTCGGGGACAACAGTAACCGCCCAATCAAGTGGTTAGCACCAGAGTGTCTGATAAAACGTCTTTCAACCCAGCCTGGAGACATTTGGCAGTTTGGTGTTACATTATGGGAGCTGATCACCAGGGCTGCTCAACCATATCCCGATATCGACCCATTTGAGATGCCTGCGCTACTATTTTCCGGACTTCGACTTTGTCAACCAATGCACTGCCCGGACGAACTGTAAGTAAACATCTTATGCTGTATTCTTGATAAACTGTTTATAAAAGGAAGTTTTAACTTATACTAATTTTAATAATATAATTTTATACGTTTCATTTTCACAATTTAAACAAAGCCTATTATGATTTGCATTCGATTTTAAAAGTAAGCTAGTATTCTTCAACTTCATAGCTTTACCAATATGGTCTGTATATTATATATCCAAAATCTAAATTTTGCTTGCTTTAATCAAGAATTGTGTGTTTTTAGGGAAATTCGATTCAATTTCAATACCTATGATCGTTAATCTGAACCAATTTTTAATATGCCAATACTTTGTGAAATCATTTAAATTATGTTGTATATAATAGGTTTAAATTTTAGCGCTTTATTTACAGAAGCACTAAATATCCACCCATTCATTAATGTCTACCACTAGAGAGCTCTTGAATTATTCCCATGTTCACTTGAAACACTCTTTAAAATTAAACCTGGCTCATATTATCCTGAAGATAGTAGCTTAAGTTGCAATTGCATATATTATTTTCGTTTTTCACGATAATGCCTCAATTGTTTTGGCTCTTGTTTAAAATATATTTGTGGTTTTTATTGCTGATATTGATAAATTTATTGAGCTTAGCTAATCGGTGACGATATTGTTATAGGTGCCATTTTATTAAATGGCATTGTTGTCGCTTTATATTTTTATAACTCCACAGTAAACTGTCCAGCATTTGCAGATACCTGCGTAAGGGTTTCATTCTACTAGTATTATAGCACTAAAATCGCGTTCAACGAAGTTAACTATAGCATATCAATATTAAAAACATGCAACGCGCAGAAATATTGAGTTGCGATCTGAGCTGTACAAACAATTTGAATGCTAGATGTATGTGAGTGGATGAGCCTAGATCAGGGCAATGACTGCATTTACATGGGAAATTAGAACTGTCTTCCAGAATTGTTTCGCAGCAATCATTCAAATGACCAGTTAGCTAATCGTTGATTAGAAAGGTAACAACATTACGAAGCGGCTGCCAGCTGTAACGTCATCTGTATATTAAAAACCATTACAGTAGAAGAATTATCTCCATCAATTTAACCAGTCTTTGTTTTACAAATTTTCAGCTCTATGATTAATTTGTAACTATCTAATCAATGCTTAATTTAGCCTGGTACAAAATCGAGTAGAGCATATTTTAGTACACATAATGCTATAACAAAACTGTAGGTATTCAGTATCAAAATAAAATTGTATATGCAATTTTCAAACACAGGCATTATGAACCAATCGACTATTTGAAATTTGCTGGCGCTCTCATGCAGCTCAACTCTGCTCTATTTAGTTCGCATGACTAATCGGAGAACCATAAACAAAAAAATCATCAACTGATGTAAACACGCAAAACTCGAATATCAATTTTTCTAGACACCCAATTGCTAAGATTTACTTACTTTTATTCATTTCCCAAATAAGTTAAACATTTATTGTCACATAATATTTTCAAAATAACCTTATACATCTAAATGCAGCGCTTTTGCTCCATCTTATCAACTACTATAACGGAGTAAAAAATAACAATTATATTATTTAAATAGAAAATGTTGTCTATATCGGAATCACAAACAGTATATACGTAGCTATTAGTCCATAAAGTTTAGCTAGATAAAACGCTTTAACAGTGGACTTGGAAAGCGCCATTGAAGAAAATTCATATAACAGCTTTAAATGAACTTGCCAGAGAAGGTGATTGTGTTTTTGTTATACCAGACAAAGGGTTTAGGTTGTTCGTCATGGATCGTAAAATGAATATGTTTCTTAGGTGAATGGGTTCATTTCTGTTCTGTGATTTAAAGATAACGCTAATTGTAGTACATAAGAAAAATCCGAGCAGATTGTTTCGACGTAGTTATCCTATTTTTTAAAGTAAGTCTGCTCATATTTACCAAAACCATGCAACTGAGGCCGGTTCTAGCCCAAACACCAACAATCTATACTTTAACAAAGACGTGTAAAAATGGTATTCATTTATGAACAATTGTTTCAATGGCTAACGCACCAACGCTTCAATTCGATTTATGGTCGGCTATCATTACAATGCTGGTAAGAAATCAGTTATCTGAATACAATTTGAATGCTTCAATTTAATTTTTACAATAAATTCATTGAACGTTAAAAATGCTTGGATCATTATTTGCTAATGTACCGCTGAAAGAGACCATTATATTCATGTGTATGCGAATCCGAGAGAAGTTCTACAACTTTAAATTGGGTGTAGTGCGTGTGGAAAGATTACTTGATCTTCGTTGTTCAGATATTCAATTCAGTTTCAATGGTTAAGTAAACGGAAAAAACAAGTTTATGAAGTGAGTTCGGCTTTAGCCCTGATCGTAATTGACATATTTATGTAAATATTGTAGAAAAATAATTCTGAACAATTGAGTGAAGTGGAACTATGTGTCCGTTATAATACTAAGGTATTTATGGTCTGTGTATTGCTTAGTAAATTCAATAAATGGCATCCGAATATTTGTGTTGTATGTTGTTGAAAATGAAGAGGATGGTAACCTAGGCTTTCTTATATATATATTTTTTCAAACTTATAACTGATAGCATATTTAGTAGATAATGAAACTTTAAAAAAACGCATTTTTTACATTTAAAAAGCTATTATCCATTGAAATGGAAGAAAGAGTTGGTTAAGACTATCCAATAGTTGCTAATAAAGAAACTGTTACTAAAGTAATACACGATCCTTCGTGAATTTTAACATTTATGTTTGCCAGTTTTTAAATGTTCCAATTTTTGTAGCTGTAGTTTACGAATTAAGTTAAAATAAGGTCAACCGTGTATAAAAATGCACTTTCTGGCAGTTAATTTAGAGGAATTAAGAAATAAAAGTTAAAAGTTGCTTAAGGATACAATAATTTAAGGAAGCGCATTCCAATAAATCAACGGCCAACTTTGTTTATCTTCTGTGGTTGTACATGGTTGACTTAGTGGCCTGAATAGAAACAAAACGAAATATTTCCAACTAGCAACTCCAGTTCACTAACTAACAAACTGTTATTTCGACTATTTGGTGTACAACCCTTTCGAAAAATACGCGAAAAAAACACAAACGAACAAGAAAAAAATTATCAAGCTGATAGGATGATAATGGAAAATCCAATCTACCAGACGATAACTAGCAAACAAACAGACTAGAAAATGAAATGAATACGCGTGCCAATTGACAACTGCAAATTGATTGATGACGCACAGCTGACTGAAAAGGGTTGATGCTGTCTCTTGTTGGAAAAAATTTGGCATTCATTACAAAAGTCACTTGGGAATTCACCGCTATTTACGAGTATGTCAGACGTGCTAGTTAGTACAAATTAGCATGTTTCTTCAGAAACGTTTTGTCTCAAACTCATTTCCTTCAGAGTTATTCACATAAAGTCGTTTTTGTTGATGCGTGGAAATTGTTTCGGTTTAATAGGAGCGTGCCGTAAAATTTTGATACATTAAATCATGTGTACGGAGATAGTTCACCTTTGGAGTGATTTCTAAAATAGCAAAGTTTCGCTGTGTAATTTCAAGTACGATAATCAAATTATGAAAA
Organism: Eudiplozoon nipponicum; assembly: GCA_029291075.1. Taxonomy (NCBI): domain Eukaryota; kingdom Metazoa; phylum Platyhelminthes; class Monogenea; order Mazocraeidea; family Diplozoidae; genus Eudiplozoon; species Eudiplozoon nipponicum. The sequence goes on along the minus strand of JAQBSW010007740.1, from coordinate 29,530 downwards.
TTTGCAAACAATCTGTATCGTTTTCTAAAAAAAATAGATCTATCTATTGGCCCAGTAGAACATTTATAAATCTATAACAAGAAATTCCACTAAAAAAACGGAAAAAGTCAATATAAGAATAAAATATTTAAAATGAAATACACAAGATAATATTAAGAGCCCCAGATTAAATCAATATTAAACATGTGGCAAATTTATAAATAAAATATTTATGTAATCAACGTCAAGTGTTAAATATTAAAGCTTTTTTTCAAATTGGAGTGCACATTGAAAAGTGATCTATTAAAATTGAAGCCATCTTAAGTGAGAATTTTCAGGTAAAATGTAAGTGATAAATGCGAAATGAACTCGGTAATCGTACTCAAAATATTTTAAATATACAAGAAATATTCAAATCCTGGTCATCAAATGAGGTTTCGATTGCCATTATAAACTGATCGTGAAATTATCTCTGTTAAATTTGATTCGCAAGCTTTTCTACGCCAAGCCGATGTAAATCTCTGATTTTCCCAACTAGACCAGTTCTTGCTGATTTATTGCCAGCGCATTGATTGAGCGGTCTGGCAAAATTAGAGTTGCAATTGCATCATGAGGATGGGCCCACTATTTTGCAGGTAGTCTCTTCTACTCTAAAACATATCATCATCTGTGCCATTAAAAGCTCTGTCAAAAGGGGCATGCAGATGGTCATTTAACCACAACTAACCTCCCAGAGAAATTAAGTGACACAACGTTTTAGCTAAAATGTTCATAAATAACTTATGACACCTTTGGGCACGTGTTATGATGAGCTGCAAAACCCACACTCTAAGGGTCGTGAGCTAGATTCCCATCCTCACTTCTGTCAATTACATAAGCGTTGCCAAATGTAATCTGAGTCATATTCCATTAGACATGTTGCAAATTTTTATTGATACAAACTTTCCGTCTAGTCAAAAAATATCTGACATTAACCTGCAGTATTTTTATAATTATATATATATATATATATATATATATATATATATATATATATATATATATATATATATATATATATATATATATATATATTGCATGGACTAACCAAAGTAGGGGTTTTAAACAGTAAAACATAGAATAAACTAACGTTTTATTTGATATTCCACCCTAGTAACCAAAGCTGTTGCTTTAAAGCACATAATTGGGCATAATTCCCAGCCCTAAGTATCATACCCGTTGCCGCTTAATTCAAGTATTTTATAAAAATTTTCTGTTTCATAAAAACTGATTTTAATTTTTTTTTGATATAAATTTTAATGCCGGGATATTTTATAATATGAAAGTTGGCAATATAAACAAGAATTACCTAAAATTTTAATGGTTGACGAGTTGAAGATCGTTAATATAATTTTTCCCACAAACCAATCAATTATCTATTTTGAGACATAAAAGTAAAAGGCCAAAAGAAATTGCCGCTATTAAAAATCCGTAAATGAGTCAATTTTAGCCGTTATATTAAGGATACTACTCAAAAGTCTTGACAGCAAATGAAATAATCAAGTCTGCTTAATCAACTAATGTTTTAATTTCATTAACACAATGTAACAGAGAGCGGAATGAGACTAATAACTCACAATGAAATATGCAGTAAATAGTTATTGAAAAGTTTAATTAATCAGAGAGGACTTTCAACACTCGCCAGCGAAAATTCTGGTAATTGAGTAAATTTAAATTCAATTTGGTGATTTGAAATGTAATCTGCTTCACTTCAAACACCACGTGTAATTGCAAAATGACTGTTAATTATCAATTATGGTCATCAGAATGGAGTAAGTAAATATTGATTATATGAAATCAAAGCGCAATTGACGTATAATAGAAAACGGAGATACGGCTCAAATCTCCATTAGTTTTGCATACATTTTAATTGAAACAAATATTGGATGTACTATTCCTATGAAATCTTGATTAGAATATCGTCACCTCCTCACATGAATATAAGTTATCGAATCATTTCATCATCGATTGCGCGCATACTGATAAAATTTCGTTTAAAAGAGTTTGTTGGCATAAAATGAACATCAGAATTTTTGATAACTATTTTGACAACATTGAGAAACGCTGACTGTTATACAAGTTGAAACATTTCGAATTTCCTCGTTAATTATCAGAGCATGAGGAATAAAATATCTTTGCATAACAACTTCGTCCAGGGGGTTAATTTGTCATCATCATCTTTTTATGGCCAAAGAAGTCCAAACCCTGCCAGAACGAAAAGTTAATATTAGTCTGACATAATTTTGGACTCACGAAAAAACGCGATCGATATTTGTTGTGTTTCTTTAAATGTGATTTTGCAAAGCGTTTGTTACCACAACCGGCAAATGAAATGAATGCATAACAAGAACAAATTTTGATACAAACTGAATTGACTTAATTCGACTATTGAGAGTATTTTTTATGATATTGAGGCCTGAAGTCGTAGAAAAATAACCTATAAATGAACAGGTAATGCCTTAATTTGTGCGTTGGGTAAGTGTTTTCAATATGTGACGCAGTAGCGAGATCGATAATGCTCAGTTTTCAAAAAGGTAAAAAATGCCTGTTTTGTTGAGCATGCTTGCATATTAAATTTCTGTTTCCGTCAACGGAAATAACAAGGAACTTGAAATAAATAATCTTAATTGTGTTAAGTTTTTGTGTGAATAAATTAATCCACTCGACAGAGATACATACAATACCAACTGATATTTTTCATGTTAGACAAAAATAAAGGGCTTTTCGCCAAAATAATAATTTAAATTATATTAGGACTATATGAGCCATGTTTTAATTCCACAACACATTGAGATTTCACGTCTACGTAAAGTTCCCAAAGAGGCTTCGGTAAAAATCTGTTAAAATTTCACAAGAGAACAAAAGTTTGTATGACTGTTCGTGGTCATTCAAATTTGTGCGATTTCATTTTAAAGAAAACATGAAAAGTAATATTTAAGTTTGTCACAAATAGCGGTAAATTGGCTTTCCAATGACACTTGTTGAATTTTGCCATTGAAAAACCAAGTTTTGCTTTATCTGCGCCTTTGTCGATGTTAGTAATGCTCATCTTGATTGTAAGAGATGTTCTGTACAAATTAAAGTAATTCTCCGCGGTATTTGCTTGTAGTGGGCCATGCTAGCACGCGGTAGTGTATATTTAACTTTGAAATAACAGCTTTATCGGATAGGTAGTTAAACAAAGATGTGCGAAACAGATACGGAGCTCAGTTATGAACATCCATAGCAGAACTTGTTTATGGAGAGCCATTGAGAATACCTGGAGATCTTTTAATAGAAGCTCCAATTTTTCTCGATTGGGCCTCTGGTTCAATAGATTGGTTTGTTGGAGCATTGAGAGATAAAATGTGTCGTTTAGCTCCAACCAAAACTAGAAGTCCAAAATCTAAATGCTATGTATCTTTAAAGCTGGCATCTCAGAGGTTCTCTTATGGTAGTGACCAATATTGTCTAGATACCAAAATACGGCACAATTTGATCGTCAGTTGCGACATGCAATCGTAAATGATTGTTTTATTTGAATTAAAAAATGTTAGGCGTATATTTGACACGCTATAAAATTTACAGGCATACGAAAATTAAACCTGAAACAGTCGTCATTTTATCTGCAGTTTTTTTAATGAGAATAATGGTGATTTTATAAATTTGAAAACTCTATCCTATAGATTTTTCTATTAGTGCATTATTTGCCTATCGATTCAAGAACTCGTGAAACATGTCGTCAAAATCTTCTGTGCGTATCCAACAGGAAAATTGGTTTAATCTGTAGAATGCTATAATTAGATCGAGAAATAATGGCGCACACATGCTGGATTTTAATAAAATTTTGTTAGCTTCTCATCAATAATTAACTGCAAAGCGTGTTCCCAAAAGATGTAGTAACATTCTATTATAAATAATTTATACTATTTTATCGAAATTCATTTATATTGAAAGTATCTAAAATGAAATTTTAGAAATAAATTTTACAAAAAGCAAAGTAAAGATTAATTTTGATACTGATCACCATAATGATTAAACAAGGTTGTGTGTAATACCGACATGTAAATGAAGAAAACGTATAATATCGTTGAGGCCTATATTGAACATATATATATATATATATATATATATATATATATATATATATATATATATATATATATATATATTAGATCCGACGCAAATCGAAATGGGTCAACAGACGCTTTTTAACAACGTTTATTATAACTTATAGACAATTATGTATGAGGTATCATGTGTCGAGTAAAATATTCATTCAATTAGGTCCACAAGGATGTACCCGTCAGCATGATAAAATGGCATAATCTCAACACCAGATGCTTTTCCTGCTTTCTTACGACTCATCTGTTGGTGCCAACACTAAGCCAGAAACCCACGACATATTAAGTAAAATAATGTGAAACAGTTGTACGCTACACTCTCTATTCTATATTGGTATTAAAATATAAATATATAGTCGAATATAAATCGAATATTTAGCAATACTTATTTAAAGCCATCCTACTAAAAATGCTATACATGAAACCAGAAAACGACACCAAGAGCCTGAGCTTGAATATTTTAATCGTCTGTATTACCGTTTTTGTTTAGCCTCCGCAGCTATTGGTACAATTGGTAATGCTTAGACGTTTTCAATAAGTAAAGTGTTATCGTTCTTTTATCTTAATAATATCATACATCTTCTAACAAACGCTGCGAGTTTCCAATACTAGGCGCACTAGCAAATGAATTTAGAGTAAACCAAATTCTAATTAATGGATTAACTTTCAGAGTAAGGTATTTTAATGTGCAATTAACATGGTCAAAGTATAAAAAATTAATTCAGAGTAATTAAACAGCCAATTAATGTTTTGATCCTGTTCAGGTTTACTTGAACGTTATTTGCATACCATTGAAAGTGTAATTAAAACATTTAGGTGACAAATGTGGAATTTTATTGAAATACAGTTTAATCAATTACCAGAATAACCCAATCTAATTTTTATGCAATATTATTACTTCAAAACCGTGCAAAAATCGCATACACATTTATTGGATATTTAAAATTATTCGCGACTCGTTGTAATTTACTTTATACTTAGAATTTTATTTTTTTAAATGATAATTTCAAATTATTAAATGTTAGATGTATTGGGAGATGCCATATGGTACACCGTTAATATATCATGGTTTTCAAAAAAATAAACAGGTTAATATGAAGTCATTTGTAAATTTTTGTGTAAATAAATCCTTGTGTTTCGCCTTTTGGGTCCAATTTGGATTGTAAAAAATGAAAAAGGCGAGAAGAAAATTGTAATATATGTCTATCAATAGTTAAGTTTTAAGCACTTTAGTTATTAAATTTAAAAAAAATAGTTATTTAAACTATTTTTTAATTGCTGCTTTAACGTCGATATTTCGTGTATACTTTATATAAATTTTACATGGTAAATCGATATTTTATTTAGCAGTTTTATCTGAAATATTGGTCTTGTATAAAACTAGTCACTAAATACATTTTGGAATGTGTATCGTTTCAAGCCGGCACATTAATAATTAGTAAAGTGTATTCGGGCCTCATAATTGAAATTGCCTACGCATATTATTAGTCGCTCATCTATTTCGAAACAATAAACACAAATTGCTCGGTCGATTCTCTAAGCTCTTGATATTCAATATGTTATGTTTTATCTGAACAAAACTATTATTATTAGTTAATAGACTGAAATAGTGGGGACACAATTAAATGATATGAATTACTGATATTTATTTTCAGTTGAACCAAAATCTTGCATAATATAGCATATAAAAAGCCAGAAAATAAAACAGTCTACCTAAACATCCCATTTAAGGGGGATGCAGTTTCCTGAATGGCACAAAAGAAAGTTGAAGCAGCATTAACACGCACATTTAATGCAGCCAAACTACGAGTGTTATTTAGGGTAACACACTTGCCTTTACCAGAAATCAAAGAGAAACAGCCGTTATTGTCGATATCAAATATTATTTACCAATATACATGCGCAAGTTGTCGATCAACTTACGTAGGCCGATCGACCAGACGGTTAATTACTCGAATGAGAGAACATTACAACTTAAACGCCTGTTTTAAATCAAATGGTAAATACACGTCTGCTATTGCGCAACACATCATCGAAACATCGCACGTATGTTCTACAGATGTAGCATTCAAAGTAATTACTAAATGTAAAAACAAAAGGGAGCTAGCCACATCCGACGCCTTATGGATAAACAAATTGCAGCCGGATTTATGTAAGCAGAAGAAGCACGTACAAGCATTGAGCTTGAGCTGGATGTGACGCACGCAATTTGATTGGTTTCTATTTTTCACACTCTCTCTATGTTCACATATTTCTATCTTGTTTGGCTCTCCAATTTATATATAAAGATATGTTCATTAGTATATATTTGAGAAGACCATGCAAAAGAAATATTTCTTATATCTGAATATAAAAACTTATTTTATAGACTCAACTTTACTTAATTTTGCACTGTTCAGTAAAATCATGAATAGGCGTTGCTTGGATCGGAATTTTGAGGCATTTGACCTGCGGTAAAAAACTCATACCTAAATATGGTTAGCTTGTTATTATACTTTAATTGAATTCAAATTCCACAATTTGCCTGGTGAATTATTAATTACGTGAAAGCGAGGGTGGCTAGTTAAACCTGCAGTTCTGAAGGGTTTAAAATATGTTTAACCTGAAGAAAAGACTCCTCAGAATATACCTTGTTATGTGACTTAAAACAAAGTGCATAGTGCTGGACGTTTGGTGCAATGCAGAGAGTCACAAACAACGAGGCAAATGCGCCCTCGTTTCGCGATCCGTACGCCGCAAATTTTGAAAAGTACTTAAATAATTCGTTATGAAGGCCAAACCGGCCAAATCTATGATTTTCTTTTGCCCACTGAAGCTTCGCTTTGTTTATACTGGCAGTATATATAATAAAAATCCTTCCATTAGAATTTAAAGTAATAAAGATTCCATAAATATCTGGTGACTGCTGTATAGGGATGGATCGGATGTGGTTATTTAGAACGCCAGTTATCAAGAGATTCAAAATAAGATTCAGAAGAGGAAGAGGCTAACCGGAAACATTAGTAGGTATGCGATTCATATTGGTGTAGTATGCGGCATGTGAGGCGCAATGGATAGTGTCCCAGACTCTGAGGCATATATTCCCCAACTGTAGCTCCGTGCGTGGTAACTTCTGATTTGTACTTGAGTTTCTAGTAAGAATAAAACCGGTCAGTTATGTTAAATGCGTTTGCTACCCGATGCTATGTGTAGGTTATACTGACAAGAAATATAATATCTCAATTCGGACGATTTATGCTACGATTCTAGCCACGTACCTGTCAAATGTTAGACGGTACTTGAAGAGTTTAATATACGGACGTAACTGATCTATTGAACGAATTGCTTTTGCTACCTTATGCTTTATTTCGTTTATACAGTTGGACTATCTATAATTAGAATTCCGCCATTAGAATTCACATAACAATTACTTCCGGAAATGCATTTTTTCCGATGTATGACAGATGTGACTTGGCTTGTTACCCCGTTAGGTATTGATGGATACAAAATAGGTTCCAACTGATGTAAAATCTAACCATAATATGAATTGGTATATGATTTAGATTTTTATATGCTTTGTGGAACGATTGGCGCAGACAACGACGTGGTTGTGTTCCTGTTTCAACTAGGCCAGTAGTAAATTCTAGATAATACCGGAGTAGCTCCCATGAAAGACAAAACTGGTTTAGTTTATTAATTACCTTTGCTGCTTGATGCCATGTATAGTTTATACTGACAACCTGTATGAACTCGAATTCCTATCATTAGATTTAAATTTAATTTTCATACCCAAGTCTCTGTGTTGGTTAAATGACGAGAAATAGTGGGTAGCTTGTTATAACTTCATGTATTGAAACGGTACTCGGCGAGATTTCAATGAGAACGGGCCGGTCTACTAGATGATTTGCCTTTGCTAACTGATGCATTTTTCAGTTTATACTAATAAGATTACTGCAGTTGAAATCCTTCAATTATACTTCATTCGAATAGAGCATACGAATGTGGCATATTGTCAGTTGTACAATGGCATACCAGGGGTCGCTAGTTAAATAAAGAAATTTCAAATATGGTTCATTTAAAGAAAACCCTAACCAAGACATAAATTGAAATTTAACTTAAGATGGCATGCTATGCGCTAAAACGTTTGCGCAATGGATAGAGGCCCTGACTACCAAGCATATTTGGACGGTTTCTAACCGTCGACTAAAGCAAATTCAGGGCTGTATTTGACCATTTCCAAATGAGAAAGAAAGCATTTTACTGAGTGAATTGCTTTTGTTACCGGACCCAATTATTAGTTTGTGCTAAAAGCATGTAAATTAACACGTTCCTGCCCTTAGACTTCAGTTAGCTGATATTTCTCTAAGTGACATGATGTCTATTGCATTACAAAAGGGGCTCACTTGATAAAATTTCAGGTCTATGGAAATTCCGAACAGTTTCCACTTGACGGAAAGGCTATCGCAGAAACAAGTTTTCTTATGAATTAAAATTTCATGTTGTGCGATGAAAATGTGTCGCAGTGGAATGAGGTAGGAAGTCCACAACTAATGCGACCCTGCTCCAGCCCTGTCCGCATCCAATTATGGAAAAACACTAACCGGTTCACAATAAGGGCGAAACCGTCTATTGGACAAATTCAAGTATGTATTAGGTGTTGCGAACCTAGTAACAAACCAAAGGGAGCATGTTCGGAAAGTATAATCTCATGCACATTCGTTTCGTGCTTACTGGCGACTCATCAGTAGGAGCCGGTATTACGCCCTTTAACCACTATATATTTGGTAGAAGAATGTGGAATAATAGGACGGTACAATCTCATAGACGAATGTGTAAACCTGCAATAGTGAAGCTAACATCATCTAAAGTCAACGATAATGCGACTTCAATGCTAACTCACACTATATAATACATATACCGAGTCTTTAAAGGATACTAACACTACGGCTATTGTGTTGGTAACCGTACCAACATTATTGTACCGAAAAGGTACATGGTACAAACACTATAGTTTCCGAGTCGCTACATGATACCAACCTGATGGATATCAATTTATGCTGAAGTTCTCCGAAATTGAGAATTACAACAATTTCTGAACACCTGTTTCTCCAGTAAATCCATAAACTCTGGCTTTGATCGATATCAGTTATCACATTTCGCGGTAAGCATGACATCATTCAATTAAATATATTACAGTTTACAGTAATTTACTGGACGAATTTCCTGTTCTGCTTAATATAGTGTTAAAATTATACTGAGAGTACATATATATATATATATATATATATATAAGTATATATAAGCATATATATATTGAGCAAGGTATTAAGTGTTAGTCTATGCTGAAAAAATGTGTTTCGTTTTGTAATGTGAGCCATAATAAAATTCATATTAAACTTTCTATGTGCGAAATAAAAAGGAATTTTATAAGATCGAAGAACCGTTTTCTTCTCAAATTCTTCTCAAATATCTACAAATGGACATTAATTTGTATATAAAATTAGAGGCAAAATGAAATAGAAAAAATGTAAGCATGGAGATAGTGTGAAATAAGGGAACAAACAATCAATTGCATGCATCACCTCGAGTTCAAGCTCAATGCCTGAACATGATTCGTTGGCTTATATAAATCCGGCTGCAATTTGTTTTTCAATAAAGCTTCATACGTGGCTTATTCTCCTCCATATTGCATTTGTTAATTATCTTAATTGCTATATCTGAGGAATAAACGTGTGAGGTTACAACAATGCGCTGCTCATTTGCAGACCTTTTAATTTAAAACAGGCGTTTAGGTTTCAATACCGGTTCCTACTGATGAATCGCCAGTAAGCACGAAACGAATTTACAGGAGATTATGCTTTCCGTTCATGCTGTCTTTGGTTTATCCTTCTGGTCAAAACTGAACTAATTTGTTACTAAATTCGCAACACCTAATACATACTTGCATATATATTAGTTCTCTGCAACAAACAGTATTTAACTGTTATATGTTAAATTGAATGATGTCATGCTTACCGCGAAATGTGATAACTGATATCGATCAAGGCCAGAGTGTATGAAGTTACTGGACTAACAGGTGTTCAGGAATTGTTGTAATTCTAAATTTCGGTGAACTATAGCATAAATTGATATACATAATGATGATACCATATTCCGACTCAGAAACCATAGTTTTAGAACCATGTAGCTTTTTGGTACAATAATGTTGTTGGGCTATCTATCTAATGTTTGCTATGTGCACAACATCTTATACAAAATTGCATAAATAGTGGTTCTCCACCACAGTCAGTGTCCAAATGCTGTCACTATTCCTTATTGTTTTGTTTTGATAAATCATTATTTTTGAAGGTGTTGCTATTTATAGAAATATATGCCCTAAGTTAATGGCAAAAGGCAGAATAATTTTAATTCATTAAATAATTTATTCACTTCTTAATGTAAAAGAACTACTTTTAGTTTTGATATTCATTAATCAAGGGTGCAAAACGACAGTTAGAGATCGAGGCGTTACAGGCCTCCTAATTTCTTTTGGTTATTTGCTATTAATTTGACCATTTTATTTTTAAAAAGTTGTTATTTCGCAACGACTAGTAAAATTTTCCATTCTTTTTCGTCCTCCAAACGTTTGTGCCTTTGAAACATTGTAAGCTAAGAAAAGAATGTTTGGAATAAAATGGCCAATATGATATATAATTTAATTTATAAAACTTGGCTAAATTTAAATAAACCACAATGTCAAGTGTTAACCTGTCAAAATCAAGTTAACTTATGCAAGTTTAAATTAATTTTTTATCGAAAACTATATTTCCACCATTTCTCAAATTTTATCACGCTATTTTTTTATTTTTAGATGGTCAATAATTTTGCCTTGTTGGGAAACTGACCCCTCAGCTCGACCGAGTTTGGAAATTCTTCGCGAGAAGCTGCAATTGTTTAAAAATACCGTCTCCAATTATATTTAACATATCTGGCAAAGCAAAACATTTAACCCATTTTTCTAACTACGTGAATTGAATCAAGATTTACACGCATTTCCTTTTATCGAATAAATTAAATTATCAGCAACAACTAAAACTTGAAAGCTACACAATTTCGAATTCGAAAATTTGATGCTAAATTTTCAGGACTCGCAGTCAGTTAAAAATTTCGGCGCTCATATTTGTCCAAATTTGGTTGCAAGTTAATATTATTAAATGTCGCAAAATTTGTGTATGTGGGATTCTATATGTGTGTGTAACTGTTCAGCATTTAACTTGTGAAATTTTGAATAATTTATTACATATATTGCATTTTAAATATGCTTAATTGTTTGTCATCAGCACCCCAAATCATGAACTAGCTGCCTGTAGTACATATAAACAATAAATTGGATATATTTCCAAGGTATATACAGTAATTGTTAAAATATAGACTACCAACTTGTGTCAATTCGTCCATTTTTGCCACAGTGTGACTGTGACCAAATTTATTTATCATATTTCAAACTGAAAACCGTGATGACAAAATTATTAACCAAATTATTTCTCGTGAGGTTCTTCTTATAAATAAACTGCGGTTTGCTCCGCTCTTTGTTTATAATAACAATTTTTTAAATGGTATTAAACGAAACGCGTCAGTGCGTCCGACTGGCGGTAGTTTTGCTATGTTGTCCGACGACTGGTTAAATAAAATGGGATAGGTATTTTCTTTTAGCTCGCAAACTTGATTTAAAGGAAGAATTGTATCAGTGTTTGTATAAAATATGAGTCTCCGCCGGGAAATTCGCAGTTTTTATTATTGAATGTGAACAATTATTGTACGTATAAACAAAGACGAACGGAGAGAAACAAAATGCGAGAATAGAAGAGAAATATCATATATATATATATATATTTATATATATATATATATATATATATATATATATATATATATATATATATATATATATATATATATATATATATATATATGGCTATGATTATATTAAAATGTCCGTTTATACTATGGGAGTCATTGATGCTAATAATAAATTTTAATTGAAATTCAAACTAAAGAAACCCGTTTTAGTTCTAAATAAATTGGTTCAAAATATATTTTCTCATTTTAAATAAGCAAAAGTCCCATTTCTGACCTGTCGCACCATAGCAAAACATCCGTATGCTTCACGCACTAATGCGTTTCCAATTTCAGTGGTCTTCAACAGAACATCAAGGCAAATTGACTAGCAAGAGCCACAACGCAATGCATATGCAAGTTATAAATTATCTGATATGTGGCTTTCACCTTTGTCTGTGCAACAGAAATTATAAATGGCTGCAATGTCACAAGTAGGCCTATATATATATATATATATATATATATATATATATATATATATATATATATAATTTAGGTATAATATCAGGATATGGCTAGATTTATAAATTAGGTATGAATTAAGAATTATAACAAAAAACAATACTTATTTACAAATTAGACCAGTTTACTCTTTATTGGACACTTATGAAAAAATTTCAAGATTTTGTTCGGTTGAGGTATAGACCAAAGCAAATTTGTTCGTAAACCTGAAAATTATTTAGAATACAACTATGTGATAGTATTTAGGTCTTATAATAAAATCTCGTAGATTTCAAGATGGAATTTTGTTTTTAAAACAATACCGTTTTGGACCTAGCTCTGTAAATGACTCAGCGAGAAGTATGTGTTAAATAAAATTCGATAATATTTTGCTGTGCATTACTGAATTTAAAGCACATTTGTTAAATCTCCGCCTCAGCAAATCCGGCAATAACTTTATAAGTGCCCAATATTGATGAAAATGGTCCACTTGATTAATCGCATCTTGTATATAATACTGCGCTTCATTTGTATCGACAATATATATATATATATCTTATATGGCTTAATCTTGTAACTCCATGGACCTAATTAAAGATAGATATAATTAAAACCGTTTTTTTCATTTTCTTGGTATTCTTTATCAATGAGAATAAACTTACGTTTCGTCTATCGTGATATAAAACATTTATCTTTATTTAACGGTCGGAATTATGCGATTTTTTTCAAATAAGTGCACAAATAGAAAAATTATGGACGCAATATATTGATCCACTACTGTTCCTGATTATAGTATCACACAAATATTGACCAATATCTGAATAGAATTAATAATTTGTTTAATATGTCCTAAAGAAATAATTATTTAAGAGAAACAGAAATATTAACAATTTCAGTTACTTTGCATTACCCAATAACGTTTGTAATATTACAACGTTTTTCAAAATGTATCTTTATCAGTAAATCTTCTATTTTCATTGATCCCGAAGGCAAATACATTCAATCTAAAAATTTTCCGACGGGCAATTTTCGACATAATGTAAGCATGTCTTAATGGAACTTTGTTAATATCATAAATTAATTTTCCACAGTGTCAAACAGAACGAGAGATTTCGTTTTCTTATATTCCTTGAAATGAATTTGCGTTTGCGTAATGTATTCATCTTTTGAGCTGATACGACGATTGACGGTTGAAGGTCTATTGATAGCCTTTGTAGGTCGTACACACCTGGGTGCACAGCTTGGTTTTTAATTGATCGATGCGTTCTCACTGGTCCCGCGAATCTCAAGCCGTCCTTACACCCCTTGTCTAGAAATTAATTGTAATAAAGAATTTCCAGATTTTTTCCGAATTTTCGGGACTTCATTTCAGTCCCATCTTCAGGGTTGACACCATACCTACAGAGAAAACAAATTGTGGTCAATGTGATTTCCTCATTCATAACAAATCTATTTATTCATTGTACCCTTCCTGTAAAGTAAACCAAAAGAAATTTTATCAGATATAAGAAACGTTTCTTCTCAAATATCTACTAATAAACACACACACACACATTTAATAATATATATATATATATATATATATATATATATATATATATATATATATATCTTTATATATAAATTGGAAAGCAAAACAAGATAGAAATATGTGAACATAGAGAGAGTGTGAAAAACGAAAACCAATCAAATTGCGTGCGTCACATCCAGTTCAAGCTCAATGCTTGTACGTGCTTCTTCTGCTTGCATAAATCCGGCTGCAATTTGTTTATCCATAAGGCTTCATATGTGGCTAGCTCGCTTTTGTTATTGCATTTAGTAATTATTTTGAATGCTACGTCTGGAGGACATACTTACGATGTTTCGACGAAATGTTGCGCAATTGATGACGCGTATTCACCATTTGATTTAAAACAGGCGTTTAAGTTACCATGTTCTCTCATTCGAGTAATTAACCGTCTGGTTGATCGGCCTACGTAAGTTGATCGACAACTTGCGCATGTATATTGGTAAATAATATTTGATATCGACATTAACGGCTGTTTCTTTTTGATTGCTGGCAAGGGCTAGTGTGTTACCCTAAATAACACTCATAGTTTAGCTGCATTAAATGTGCGTATTAATGCATTCTCATCATCTCCTCAATTATCTACTAATGAACATATCGTAGAAGGAAGTTGAGCAGATTATGAGAAAGAAATGTTTCTTGTATCTGATAAAATTTCTTTTTGTTTTTGCACATGGGAGGGGTATTTCAAAAGAAATCTATTTATTTTAATTTTACTTTCTAAAGTATTTTTCTTGTCTGTATACACAAAAAAATTGGATGTACACCTGAAAATGTAAAGGAATCAAGACTTTACCAACCTACGAATGCTATCAATTGTCACGCAACCGTCAATTATGGTATAAGCTGGAACGGAGATTTCTGATAAATGGCTAATATTTGCTCAAGATACTCACTCTCTCGCATTACACACAGTAAATAACATCATATTTAACTTTCTGATAAACGTGTAAATAAAAAGAATTGTACTTTATTTAATGATGTAAAAATAAATATTACGGGCTAACGCACCATTTATTCACAGTTGGCATAACATTTACGAATTAAGAAGTCACGCACACTTAGAAATTGCCTTTCCTGATTATCAAATTTTAAAATTTGTGCAACTGTGTAAATCACATTTCTTTAAATCAAATTTGCGAGCTTGATGTAAACACCAATCCTATTCTATTTAACCAGTTGCCGAATAACATAGCAATACTGCCGTCGACGACTGTTTAAAACAATGGAATTGCTGCATACTTGAAGCTCGCAAACTTTAATTGAAGAATTTTTACCACCACCAGCTCAATCACTGATTTAAAAATAAATTATATTACCTATATATACATATATATATATATATATATATATATATATATATGTGTGTGAGTGTGTGTGTGGCGAAAGCTGCAAACAGTTAATATTCGTGACTGCGTAGAAATTGTGCAGCCGACATTTCCAATCAAGTACAATGTATGCGAGACTATTAAAGGAGAGAGCCGCATATCTAATTTTGCTTTCCATATATATGCATTGCGGTTTGATCCTCGCTCGTCAGTTTACCGTCGTATTCTGTTGATGATCATGGAAGGTCGAAACGCCACAGTATGTGTAGTATTTACTTCAAGTTTGAAAACGTGGTTTAAAGATTTGTTATCACCACATGCGCAATTAATTATGGTAAATAATGGTAATTCTGGTAAACCACAGTTTGTTCTGGTTATGAACTTATTCAATAAATCAGGTTTTGATGCGTTCTGCTTCAACGCTTGCGTGCAGATATCGGTCGTTATGCGGAAACTAAAATTTATTATTTCGAGATAAATGTTTAGAAAATTTTATGTAACTTGATTTTTATTGTGAATTTGCTGTCATAATAGAGCAACCGTTAACTATATCCATCAAAAGCATGGTAAATGAATTATTTGTATATTTTTGAACATTTACCCAATACAAAAATGTACCATTAACAATGCATGCATTCGTTGAGCAGAACTACCAAACCGCAGTTTAGAAATTCCTTCTGGCTTAACAAAATTTTCGAATTAGTATGTAAGTTAAGCTTTGTGTTTTTTCATTGCGTTAGGCAATCAAAATGCATGTTTATAAAACTGCACCTTTAAGCTCATGTATTTACTAACTATGATATGATTTTCATTTTAATGTTAGATTATGAATTTACGTTTAAATGCAGTCCCCTTAATAATATTCTATACAGAAAATATAAAATCTCCTTACCGACTGATTTTGTAGTGGGCTGAAGTTGTAATAACCTGAACATCCAATATTCGAATGCCTCTCACACAGATCATTTTTAGTGGACTTCAATCATAAATTTGTTTTACTGTGCGCGTTTACTGTTTTAATTAAATCAATTCATGCCTTTGCTTAAATTTCAGATCCTAACAAACGGCATATTGTAATAGCACCAAATATAATTGCCAACTTCTATGAAAATATTATTTCCCACTTGTTAAATATATTTTTATTTTCTGTTACTAATTGCATCGAAAAAGGTTTTTCATAAAGCAAGACTGAACTGAGAACAAGAGCAATTATTTGACACCAATTCTATTAAAAAATCAAACTTATTTTCCCGGAACTTAATGCTGAAAGGTGCATTGTGTGTTTGCGTGTTCGTTTTTGGTTATGGCACGTCGTGGGTGATTCGAGCAGTCGCTAGAAATCAGTTTTTATGTGTTTATAAAATCAAGTGATCAAGATTTATACCGTCATATCTTCTGTTTATTTTTTATGTTAAGAATCGTTGAATTTGTTCGTATAAATTTGGTTTAGAAATTGGTCAATATACACGGTCTATTAATTTGAGTGTAATTTGGAAAAAATGTTAAGTTTTCGGGGCAACCAGATATAAAATACAATCGCAAAAGCGAAAATTCTGGGCAGTACGTGCATATTTCCCAATAGGGACGAAATCGGTGAGCCAGATAAATTTCCTTTTCTACACTATACAATGCTTATATATACATATATATGTATATATATATATATATATATATATATAAGAACAAAACAACGTATATATATATATATATATATATATATAAATATATATATATATATATATATATATATTGATCGTTTCTATTTTCACCATTTTTAAAAAATGTAAGAACAAAAAAACGTACTCCATGAAATAACATTTATTAATAAATCTTATTTCTACCAGTATCTACAGCCATTGTTCTGGATTCGTTAGTATATTCGTTCATCCAATCCCACTGTACATTTGTCGTAACCAATCTCCTCTTCGTTATGCTAGCCTTTGTTTTGCGCAATTTAGACCACTACTTTTGCGCAATTTAGACCACTCCTTTTGCGTAACGTCATTTGGTGTGTCATCGCTTTCATTGTAATTGCGTCCGTAATTGATGTATGTGTCATATTTTGCGAAGCGTTGGCTATTTTTAAAGGCATGTCAGTTATGTCTTTGTTCCAGTCCAATTTAATTTCTTTTTGAATTATTTTCTGCACGTTTAAGCAGGGCTTCAGCTTATTAATTGCAATAGCTTCAAAAGCCAGAAGCATTTTCTCTGTTTTTGTCTTGTAGAGAACTGAAAAATTGTTACTACTAACAGCATGACCTGTGAGTAGTACTTGCTCGCAAATTGCAGATTTTTGTGCAGGAGCTGCACCCTTCTTTAATAGTTTTTGAGGGAGATGCTGATTTATTCTAGTTTCGAGACTCTTTTTTGATCTGCCGATGTATTGAGCGTTGCAGGTACATTGAAATTTGTATATAGAAAAAGGTGTTGACGTCACTCAATTACAATGAATGCGATGACACACAAAATGACGTTACGCAAAAGGAGTAGTCTAAATTGCGCAAAACAAAGGCTAGCATAACGAAGAGGAGATTGGTTACGACAAATGTACAGTGGGATTGGATGAACGAATATACTAACGAATCCAGAACAATGGCTGTAGATACTGGTAGAAAAAAGATTTATTAATAAATGTTATTCCATGGAGTACGTTGTTTTGTTCTTACATTTTAAAAAATGGTGAACATAGAAACGATCAATATATATATATATATATATATATATATATATATATATATATATATATATAATGGGATTTGTGTTTATACCGAGCTCGCAACCTTGAGTTAGATATACGGGTCGAATATTTTGCATGCACATTGCTTTAAATATTCAAAATAGGTAATATATGAATGTAAGACTTTGTTGTGAAACATACGAATACTTTTTCTTAATTGTGTAATACTTGTTTAGTTGTTATCCAAGTCTAAAGCACAACTGGAGCATTTTTAATAATTGAGGCTTGGCATGTAGACTGTTTGGAAAATTAAAATGTATAAGGATTTCGTTTTTACATCATAATTTGTTTGACCTTAATATATGGATAAGGACTCAAGTTTTATCGTTCGGGTCACTTGATAATTTTAATGTGTTCACGCTAATAATCAGTGATGATATGCTCTAAATATTTAGTTTGATATGTTGAAATTGTAAATTCGTAATATATTGGCAATTAAGAAGCACGTATTTTTTCATAAAACGAGCATTACAGGCCGATTACCTTTTATTTTTTGAAGAAGAAATTTAAAATGAATATTTGCGGTTAATTTTCTGAGTTGATATATAGAATTTTTAAACAGGATCACTTCAACTTTAGAATGCATGCTTTGTAAAAATGCGCTAGTACTTAATAAATAGTTATCGTACGAAACTTTGCATTGAGTGAGGAAAGTTTTAAAAACATAGAGAAGTATTTATGTATTTTTCTCACATATTTTAATCAATAGTTGACAATATAATAAAATAAGTACTTTATAACTTTGAATAATTTTAAAACGTGAAATATAAATTGAAAACATAAATTGTGAATTTTTATAAATACAGGAAATTAAGAAAACATATTTTGACAAATATTCTGGTAATTTTGGCATGTAATATAAATTGATTGTGGGTTTTCCATATTATAATACTTAAATTGATATTAAATGTAAATATTTTTATCTGAATGATCACACATTTTACAGCCGTATAGCCTGATTATAAATAATGCTGGATTATTAAAATTTCTGCATAATCTCTTAACTGGCTTTTTATATAACATATTTACTTCTTAAATTTGTGCCATGTATAGGAAAGCTAAACCAATATAACAATAAAATTAATTTCAACATTTAAAAATCAAAATTAGCGTTCAAGTGTTGAAATGTGGCATTAAATCAATCGCAGTGTCATTTAATTAGGCTAATTATTCCAGAATGTGTTTTGTCATTATAGATTTACTAGGACAATCTAACGCCATATAAACCTCTAATACGAATTCATTTTTTATAATTCTAGTTTTGAAATTGTGCATTTTCTAATTGTACAAATGTATAAGCTAATTTGTTCTTCATATCCTGATTTTGTTTTACCTGCCGAGAATAACTTGAAAGCTAAAACGCCTGCAATGTCCATATATTGGTTTCAAAGCGGAAGCATTGAAATACCTAATTTGGATTGTGACCACACAATGACCGAACAGTGATGACCAAAATTTAGATGAGAAAACTGTTCTTGGATGACCTGTAGCATTTTCAGTATTGAATCAACTAAAGTGAATTGCTGTAAAAAGTACATTTAAGCAGAAAATTAAATTATGTATGATGTAAAACATAACTAGCAAAAAGTCATTTTAAATGTAATCGAAAAAGTATGTTTTGGTAGGCATGAGCGAAACTTGAAATCTCATGTAAAAGCATTACATATGAGCCACAATCCGTTCTTGAAAAATGTCATCTATTATGGGCATTGCGTTGTTTTTAAATTTAATTTGCATCATCCCAGTGCATCGACAAAATAAAAATAAAATCCGCAGGTGGCATTTTGTCTGTACTATTAAGGCACATCGGGTTCGCTTAGTTAAACATTTAGGTCGAAGCAATGCAAATAAGGCTCCAACTAAAGGATAAGCCAACAAAATACATTGGTTGGCATGTGATTGAAAATGCCGTTACTCAGTGCTACCAGTGTTAGATGCTGTAGAAAATGTTCACCTTTCTGAGCATGGCTTCGGCAAATGTTAGCTTTTAATTTAAGTGATCCCTTGAGGAAGAAACCAGTCTGCCGGTTGAATTGTGTTTATTATTGTGTTTTATTGAAAATAATATATATATATATATATACATGAATGCGTCTATAAAAAATCTGCATTGTTTCTATGCTATAATGACAGATCAAAGGTTTTTAATTACAACTTTGGCCGTAAGACGCAAAATAGGCCTTAACTAAAAGGAAAGTGAATTAAATGCATAGCTTCGTATATTATTGAAGTTGTGCCTTGCAGGCAGTACGATTGGTGCATTGGTTTGACTGAAAGTCACCGTATCAAATGTGGCCCGGTTTAAATATCCTTCTCCAAGTGATGATAAGGTTTCGGGACCAAACCAATTCTTGGTGCTGAATATGCACTGGATAATGCAAAATCTTATCAAAATGTCTGATTTGGCGGAAAGAGAAGATTGGTCTGTGGCGTAAAATCGTTTAACGCGGGGTTTTTTATGAAATAAAGAACTACAGGCGTCTCACACGAAAACCTCACTTATGTTGACGGCAACGTTTTTTTGAAAATACTCAATTGTGTGCAATTTGACGCCAAAAAACAATCAACTTCTTTTGCCCAATCAAACTTATTTGAACGGTTGACGTGTCTATGCAATATCCGCACTAGAATGTGATTGGTCACAAGATCTAACCAGCATATTTTGCTATAGCTTAACTAATCTTCAAATACTAAGCTGATATTAGGGATGTAGGCCAAATTCTAACACATCATGCTAGCTTACAAAAAGTTGGATAAAATAAAAGAACAATCAAGCTTAAATATTCAAAAATATTAAAGTTCCGATATCTAAATTCTAAGGTTAAAAATAACTACATCATGCACGCCAAAGAAAAATAGTTCTTCGCCAACTCCAACGACAATTTGTTAAAGCAATAACGTATACAATAAACATATATCGAGAATGGATAGAAATGAAAAATGGTCATTTAATAGTAGATAATCAGGCAACACATTAGTGCCCTATGTAGTCAACAGCTTTTATGCATCGCGCCAACGAAATTTAAAAGATGGTATCTTAGAAACAAGTGCATCAGAGTTAAAGTTATATGATGATCATGATGATGATGATTCACAGTTCAACAAAACATACAAACCGTTATCAAAACCGTATACTCCATGCAATTTTTAGCCATATATAAGCATACATAAATTTTGGAGAGCCACGCTTTCAATTGGATGCTAATCGACATGGATTTGGATCTTCAGCTCAAACAACCAATGTCAGGTTATTAAATAATACAATTTAACAATAATTGATTGCGCGGGTGGTGGTAACAATGCTTTAAATCAAGTTTGCGAGCTTGAAGTAAACACCAACCCCATTGTATTTAACCAGTCGTCGAACAACATAACAAAACTACCGCCAGCTGCAACGCACTGACGCGTTTCGTCCTTCCATGATCATCATCAGAGTACGACGGCAAACTGACTATCGAGGATCAAACCGCATTGAATATATATAGAGAAATCAAATTTAGATATGCGGCTCTCACCTCTAGCAGTCTCGCATACATTGAACTTTGACTGGAAATGTCGGCTGCACAATTTCTATGCAGTCACGAACATTAACTGTTTGCAGCTTTCGCCACATATACATATATAGACAATACAATTTAACAATAATTGATTGCGCGGGTGGTGGTAACAATGCTTTGAATCAAGTTTGCGAGCTTGAATTAAACGTCAACCCGATTGTATTTAACCAGTCTCCGAACAACATAACAAAAGTACCGCCAGCCGCAACGCACTGACGGCTTTCGACCTTCCATGATCATCATCAGAGTACGACGGCATACTGACTATCGAGGATCAAACCGCATTGAATATATATGGAAATCAAATTTAGATATGCGGCTCTCACCTCTAGCAGTCTTGTATACATTGAACTTGACTGGAAATGTTGGCTGCACAATTTCTATGCAGTCACGAACATTAACTATTTTGCAGCTTTCGCCACATATATATATAGAGACAATACAATTAAACAATAATTGATTGCAAAGCGGGTGGTGGTAAATAATGTTTAAATCGAAGTTTCTTGCGTGGCTTGGAAGTGTAAACACCAACCGCATTGTATTACTTAACCAGTCTACGAACAACTTAACAAATCATCGCCAGCTGCAACTGCACTTCGACGCGTTTCGACCTTGCATGATCATCATCAGAGTACGACGGCAAACTGACTATCGAGGATCAAACCGCATTGAATATATATGGAAATCAAATTTAGATATGCGGCTCTCACCTCTAGCAGTCTTGCATACATTGAACTTGACTGGAAATGTCGGCTACACAATTTCTATGCAGTCACGAACATTAACTATTTTGCAGCTTTCGCCACATATACATATATAGACAATACAATTAAACAATAATTGATTGCGCGGGTGGTGGTAACAATGCTTTAAATCAAGTTTGCGGGCTTGAAGTAAACACCAACCCCATTGTATTTAACCAGTCTACGAACAACATAACAAAACTACCGCCAGCTGCAACGCGCTGACGCGTTTCGACCTTCCATGATCATCATCAGAGTACGACGGCAAACTGACTATCGAGGATCAAACCGCATTGAATATATATGGAAATCAAATTTAGATAAGCGGCTCTCGCCTCTAGCAGTCTTGCATACATTGAACTTGACTGGAAATGTCGGCTGCACAATT
Source organism: Eudiplozoon nipponicum (assembly GCA_029291075.1). Classification (NCBI taxonomy): domain Eukaryota; kingdom Metazoa; phylum Platyhelminthes; class Monogenea; order Mazocraeidea; family Diplozoidae; genus Eudiplozoon; species Eudiplozoon nipponicum. The sequence goes on along the minus strand of JAQBSW010007740.1, from coordinate 6,791 downwards.
TCTATGCAGTCACGAACATTAACTATTTTGTAGCTTTCGCCACATATACATATATATAGACAATACAATTAAACAATAATTGATTGCGCGGGTGGTGGTAAAAATCTGAAACATTTGGTCTTCCGATATGCAACCCGTTCTCTTTGCGAATGAGGATGCTTGATGTTTTCGTTATTATAAAACTCACGTTTTATTTAAATCTTTACTTAAAATGTATTCACATAGTTAGAGCTTCCAACTACAAAATTTAAGAGGCTGTCTTTAATCTGTCATCATATAGCAGACGCCTCGTGACATTGCGAAAAGTGTACAGAATGAAGGCATATTTGCATGATTTCTGTACAAATATTTAGTCGGTATAAGCATAAATTACATAAGATAGCTAACTTAATTAATTTTTTACATCATTTTCGTCCTTATACGACATTTATTAGTTGCAGCTGCTACTACAGTTTTCTGCCCAGGGCCAGTATGCTTAGTACTAGTTAATTTGTTTTTGCTAGAATTCAGATTAAGCGGACTTTGTGGATATTGTTTTCACACCTAACTTTGTCGTAACAAGTCATTAGCGTCCACTGAGAAATAACACCAATGACATGAATCTCATTTAATTCAGTTAATATAAACAAAAAATAACCGAATATATTTTGTTAAATGACAGCTTACGCCAATTTCCTGAAACATTCATATTTTCTAATTTATACAATTGTAATAAAGTAAATATTCGTCAGAAGGTGCTGCAACATATAAATTAATTTTAACAATGTTATTTATTCAAGTCGCATGTATGCCTCTCCCTCTTTATTATTAGGTAATCAACGCATTGTAACAGTTTTAATGCAAGAAATGTATCCGTAAACATTTCTTCATCTTACAACTGTACAATTGGTATTCATAAACAAAGAATGATGTATTATTGTAAATGTCGACTTCCGGAGCTAGTTACATTGCCTATGTCCCAGTCCTCTCCATGGCAACATTACATCGTATCTGTAGTTGTACTTGCATCTGAGTAAGTATACGATGAAGCATATTTAAGATTAGAACCACTTATAGATTTCACTTATATTGTTACACAATTTAACTTGCAAATTTGAAATTATATTCTATACAACAATTCATTTACAAATTATCTGTAAGCACTCCTTAGGTAGATGTGTTTTATTTTTGCCGTGTAGAAATGAATAAAAAATTCATTTTTTAATTTCTTCTTTATTGATCGTTATATATTAAAAAAACATATTGTTATTATTTTTTTGTCCTGGAGTGTTCAGCAATTAAAATATTCGCTGTCTGGTTTTTGGAATCTCTTTTTAAGATGGTAGAAAATGTAGAAACGGTTGCGAATATAAATATTCGTACAATGTTGATTGAATTAATCAGGGCCATACACGAGAAATGAAAATTTTCGATTATAATAAAGCAATGCTATTAAATAATTTACTTCAGTAAATTTTGTAATTTGTTTCCATTTGATATAATAGTTGAGAACAGGTATGAATTTGACTTTTATTTTTATTTCTATTCGGCAATTTCCTGAACGCTCCCTAATTTATTAAAATATAGATTAGTTAGTTTTTGTGGTTGTTATACTTTGTATGGGTAGGGGTCATTCTCACTGTATTAAAAAATGTTGCATACAAACTGATTACTCTTTTTGTGATAGATTCAGTTTCATTTGAGTTTTACTTGGTTTTACAGTGAGAATCTACAAGACTCCCATCCAAAAACACATTCAGACACACTCTTAAGTAAACACGAAATTAATTAATAAAACTCTCAGGTGACTTTGTGCAACAATACAAATAAAAATAAAAGCCAGTCGAGTTCTCAATTTGTTTAAAAGAATAAAAAATTGCGAAGCTATTTTTTTGAAAATATTTAGGCAGCCTTTGGCAGTTCACCCATCATCACAAGTTTATTGAAAACAAACTAGTTCTCAATTCGCTATAATCAAAGTTACGATCGTGTTATAAACACTTGGCCCATTAAGTATGTACGTTCTTCAGTATAAAAAAGAATTTCATAGTGTAGAAAAGGAAATTAATCTTGTAGACTGGTTTCATCTTTATTGGGAACTCCTCACGTGCTGTCTAGAATTTGCCGCAGATAGGGCACGAACCTGGGCACGTCTGCTTCGAAATCTAGTGCTTTAACCATTGAGCTACTCTGCCGCACACTACGCAAATTTTCAGTCATATACTAATTAATTTATCTCGATTAGCCTTTTTTTCTTATATGCCGATGTGCCTGGTTTTGAATCCTCTTTACAGTAAATTCTGGGTGACAGGTGAAGAGTTCTTATGAAGAAAAAACCGGTCTACTGGAAGAATTGCCTTCACTACATTATAAATTGTCTATTTCATACTGACAATATATATTTGAATTGCTTATATCAAGCATTTTATCCATGATAAAAAAAATATTTACTTTCGTCACACGCACAATTAATGCTTGTTTAATTATACAAAACCTCCAAATGCATACCACTACCCCGAATAACGTGGTTTTAATAGCAAATTCGGAAATTTGAGTTGAATATTCGATACCAACAACGGCGCAATCAATAATTATTTTAAATATGAATATCTTCAAATCAATCCCACTTTCTCAAGTGGCGTAGTGCCTGTTCAATAATGACAAATCATGACATTTTCTTGAATCTTTAGATATATATTCATTCAACATAGGCTCCAACTGATGGAAAGTGCAACCAGATACACGTTTTTTTAAACAAAAATGAACATCGTTTTCAATGTGCAAAAGAGTGGCGTAGTGGTAAGAGACTAAAACTTGCAGCAAACGTATCCTGTTTGAGTCCTGTTTGCAAAAGAATTCTGAACAATACTTCATGTTTTCATTATTGAAGTAACCAGTTGATTAATTTCCTACGTTAATCCAAACAAGAATTCCACCTGAAGAAAACGATTTCCAGAAACTTAAGCTAGCATATCTAAAACTATTGTGTAGTGTGTGGTTGGTGGCGCATTGGACAGATACACAGATTGCAAATCAAGCGCGGCACGGTTCGAGCCCTCTCCACGGAAAAGTCTGTCCAGTACTTAATATGATCTCAAAAAGGACGAAGCCGGTCTACTGGCTGAACAGTCATTTTTAAACTATACAATGCCTCATTTATGCTGAAAAATGTATGTGTACATTGAAACTGGTTTTTACATCAAGATCGCAATCTTATTTTATATATCATCGTCATTTTAATTAGCAAAGCGACTGGAGACCGGCGTTTATTACGGACAACTATGCTAACCTCAACAACGCCTTTGTCCTTTTGCGAAGGAGCTGAAAATTTGGATTAACAGTATAATAAAATTTCGCGTGAAGAATTATCTAACGCAATAATGTAACACAGCTGAAGGATCTTTCTGATGCTTTGAATGAACTTCATCTCACCGCGAAAATTAAGTTTTCAATCTTATATTGTGGTGTGGTTCTTAAAACTAGACAGACAGTTACTGTAGGCCTGACGCAGTCCATTCAAAGCAAACCGCTCGAGATGAACACATGGTGGTCATTAGTTTTTACCGACAAATATATGTACTTAATATGTCAGGTTTTTGTATCAAGATCGCAACCTTGATTATAGTAATTGAAATCACCGTCCGCGCAACCAATGATCGTTTAAGGTGCTCATTAGCCTAGGTGAAAATTGTCTGTTGCCAGATGCACCTAAGGTAGCACATTTCAGATGTATATGGTGTAAAATTCCTATCTCTTTCTGCACTTTTGCATCTTGTTAAGTTTCGGCGACTACATTTTGGCAGCCTACCTTTGTAACTTTACCAGAAACAACCTTTGGAGGCAATATTACAATTCATCGAAGAAAATAATGACTTCGTATTAATATGTGGCTTTCTTTAATGAAAATAAGTTTTACATTTCTTGCAAAGAGGACATGTGGAAATTAAGGAGAGTTGGAATCACATTTTAATCAGACATATGATTAAAAATCGAATAATGATGACAATCAACGACTATTTTGTAGTAGAACTCGCGGACATTTGCCACTGATACGAAAACTGATCACGGACAACGGATTCTCTATTGAGTAAGCTGGGAGAAGTAGACAAATTCGTGATCGCGTAAATGTCTCATCAAACAAAAGGTCTGAGTGTCTCATCATAGATCCAAATAAAAATGTTTATTAGGGAAATTACTTGATTTTTTGTCCACAATCTGAAGTTGACACTAAGTATAATGCAACGGAAAATGCCGACGGGATCTTTTCGACGCAATTTCCCTATTTGGTATAGGATGGATTAATCAACAAGCTGAACGCAAACGACCGAGGTGATGTCAAATCCAGAAGAAGCTTTTTTATTTGTTAAAAAGGTGGATAAGTTGTATTGTTTTAAATCATTGGATATTTTAATTTGAAAATGGGCCATTACGGAAAATTTTGAGTTTTTATGTCATAATATACGACACAATTTGCAAAGTTTTATACTCAAGTAGGCGAAGTTAAACGATTGCTTTATTTATGTTTTTTTCACAAACACAATTCATTTTTATGGTCTGCTATACAGACTTTGGAATTGGCTCGGCCGTGATCAAAATCATGGCCGATAAATACATATGAATTTTTAAGCGCAAAAACTTTGATTTTTTAAGTAAATTGAAACAAAAACCACCGTTATCTTGATGGTATAGTCTTTGTCTGTGATAAACGTACGCCTGTTGAAGAACTGTTTAGTAAATTCAAAATCCAGCATTCGAATTATATATTTGTAGTTTAATCTGAAAAGAATGGTATTTTAGCTTGTCTTCATGTGTTGTTCAAACGTAGAACTGACGGCAAAGTGCGCAGACCAGTTTTTCATTAGAAAACATGGACAGTGCAATATTTGCAATTCAATAGCTTCTGCCCATCCAAATAGAAATAGGCCTAGTTAAGACACTGGTTAATAGAAAATTGCGCAATTGACCGCCAGAAGGTTTGCAGATTGAGTTAGATGATTTGCTTAACACTTTTATCATTATCAGTTGCCAATGACATTTTATAAGTCATCATTAACCTTATTATTTAATGAAACCCGGTGTTAAAGTTTGTACCGTTGATAAAAAAATTGTTTATATAAACTTAAAATATTAAAGTAAAGCGGTAATAAAGAGTATTATAATTTTTTAAATTATAATTAATATTATTATTATTATTATTATTATTATTAATATTATTATTTTTATTTTTATTATTATTTTTGTGTAAAATGGAAAAAAACCAAAAGTTCCCTATTCTTAGTTATGACATTTTTAGAACGATTGTACTTACGTGAATGATTTACTTCTTTTTACGTGTTATCCTGCTCCTCTGATACTCCACCATTCTAATTTCTTATTTAGAATTACATTGTTTTAACTGTAACACTGCTCCAGTCGGTCATAATATCCTGCATGTGTATTTCTTGAATCATTAGACGCACCGTTGATTTGATTTGGTTGCTTCGTTTATGAGTATTATTTGCTTTTCGGATATAATTCCAGAGCTGCTAGACAAGAGGGTAAGTTGCTCTTTCCAAGATCATAACAATATTCCGGTTTCATTCTTTAAATCAAGTTTGCGAGCTTGAAGTAAACACCAATCCCATTGTATTTATCCAGTCGTCGAACAACATAGCAAAACTACCGCCAGTCGCACGCACTATGTTTTTCAATGAGTCGTTAAATACAATGAGATTGGTGTTTACTTCAAGGTGGCAAACTGGATTTAAAGTATTGCTATCACCACCGGCGCAACCAATGATTGTTTTATTGTATTCCGGTTCGTTTAGCAATGCACATTACTTAACAAATAATAGTTTATTTTGTTGCATATTCGATGAATATTATGCAGAAATAATTTCATCAACAAGATACTTCGTTTACAGTGCTCGTCTATTATTCGCATGCAATATAACTTTAATATATTAATTATATCCTACTGATAGAATAGTATACAGTTTGGATATTCATGCATTTAATGTTCCTTTTACTGGTTTTATTAAGTTAGTCTGAGCAAAGAAACTATTACATAATATGCAGTTGGTAAAATTACGTAAATATTATCCCAATGACGTACTTACCGGAATAAATATCATATGGCCTCCGTAATGGAATATGACATTTATGTGAAGCAAAGAAACTCCCATTTTATGTAGATAATTAACATTGTGTTTGAAATTGGTCATATATTCTATGCGTTGCGCTAAAACTAACAGCCTCAACCAGGATTGTTTTTCCATACGCTGAAAATTTGATGAAGCTGGAAGCTATCTGCACATTGAAATTATTTCAACAAGCAATAATCTATACCATGAATTTAGTCAGTGTCTTCATCGTCGCGGACACTGGTGTAATGATCGCAAACCTTATCAGAGGTAAACTCCGACGTTATGCGTCAATTACGTATATACCGTGTAACATGTATTCAGCCATACATAACAGCAGTACGGTATTAGGCTTTAAGCAACTGACAACAAATTAGTTCAAATAACACTAGAAGGTAAATCAAAAGACAGTATATACGGAATGGATAATCCCGTGTATTATACCGCCCTATGTTACCAAATTCCTCAATCCGGTGAACTTAAACATACGTTGAAAATCTATCGCGTTGGTAAAATGTACCGACTCGGCAAATATGGTGTTCATACTATGCACATTATCGGCAAACATACTGGTAGTATCAGGTAGCCAGAGTGTTGGTAACATTTACAGGCACGATATATATATATTATATATGATGATTTGGCTTTGAAGTTAGCTTCACTACTGCAGGTTTACACATTCGTGTAGGA
>JAQBSW010007739.1:0-38754 GCA_029291075.1 Eudiplozoon nipponicum | reverse complement strand
GTTAGTTAGTTAGTTAGTAAGTTAGTTAGTTAGTTAGTTAGTTAGTTAGTTAGTTAGTTAGTTAGTTAGTTAGTTAGTTAGTTAGTTAGTTAGTTAGCTAGTTAGTTAGTTAGTTAGTTAGATATTTAGTTAGTTACTTAGTTAGTTAGTTAGTTAGTTAGTTAGTTAGTTAGTTAGTTAGTTAGTTAGTTAGTTAGTTAGTTAGTTAGTTAGTTAGTTAGTTAGTTAGTTAGTTAGTTACTTAGTTAGTTAGTTAGTTAGTTAGTTAGTTAGTTAGTTAGTTAGTTAGTTAGTTAGTTAGTTAGTTAGTTAGTTAGTTAGTTAGTTAGTTAGTTAGTTGTTAGTTAGTTAGTTAGTTAGTTAGTTAGTTAGTTAGTTAGTTAGTTAGTTAGTTAGTTAGTCAGTTAGTTAGTTAGTTAGTTAGTTAGTTAGTTAGTTAGTTAGTTAGTTAGTTAGTTAGTTAGTTAGTTAGTAAGTTAGTTAGTTAGTTAGTTAGTTAGTTATTTAGTTAGTTAGTTAGTTAGTTAGTTAGTTAGTTAATTAGTTAGTTTTTTAGTTAGTTAGTTAGTTAGATATTTAGTTAGTTAGTTAGTTAGTTAGTTAGTTAGTTAGTTAGTTAGTTATTTATTTAATTAGTTAATTAGTTAGTTAGTAAATTTGCTAGTCCGTTTGTTTGTTTAAAGGAACATTCGTTATGCGGGCGGTGATAATTAGTTATTTATAATCAAGTTTGCGATCTTGATATAAGCACATTTTGCCTTTTCTACACTATACAATTCTTAGTTTATACTGACATATGTAGGTAATTATATTCGTATTTAATTAGTTTGGTGACATTCTATTGGACACTCTTCTTGAAAGTTAGAATGTTAATTGATTTTCTTAGTTATTACATATCTATTTAGTATGTTTGCAATTTTTTATTTTACTTTTCTTTATTAGGTATTTGATTTGTTTCTTCCCTAATTAGTTCGTATGTCGTTAGTTAGTGTATATATTTGTTTTTAGATTTTACTTTTTTCAACTTAGTTCACATTTGGTTACAGATTTGTAATTTAGCTTTTTATCTCGCAAATCATCAAACTTATTTCATTTAACAAATGGTACACAGGTTACATAACTGTACAATAATTGGTAGTGTGGGCGGAGAAGACAAATCTGTAAATGAAACATACAAGTTTGGGATTATCACCTATACCATTGTATCTCATACTATAAATAACAGCAAACTGATGCGTTTCGAACTACCACGACAAACATTAATGCACAGATGCAATCTGACAAATGAGGATTGAACCCAAATACTTTTATAATGTATAAAAGTACAAATATGGTGATTTAGCCAATAGAGATCTCGTATACAATTTGTTTGACGGTAAATTTACGCTGCACATTAACTACGCACTCACGAAAATGAAATTTCTGCTGTATTTACCACACTTATAAAAGCTATACAGTTAAACATTTACCGATTGCGTAGATTGTGATATAAATCCTTGAAATTAAGATAGCGTGTTTTGAATAAGCACCAGTGCCATTATATACAAACTTTTGTAAACAGTGGCCAGACTATCGTCCCTCACTCGTACTGACGCTTTCCGAACACCCTTGCTCATCATTCGAGCACGACGACAAACTGACTAGCGAGGATCAAATCGCAACGCAAATATAAGGAAAGCAAAGTGAGTTATGCTGCTTCGAAGCCTAAGTAGGTTCGCATACATTGTACATGACTGGAAATTTCGGCTACACATTTTCTATGCAGCCACGAGCATATTTTTTTCGGTACCAATGCCATGTATATATTTATAGCAGTATTTAATTTTCGATGTCAATATGCTAGAAAGAATAGGCAAAGATTAGTTTGTTAAAGAATTAAATTTTCTACCAGTATATTTTAGACCTCTCAGACGTTCTACCACGATTCCTTAAATGGCGCAAAGATTAGAAATAAATCAAAACATTAAAACGAATAATTTTTCAGAAATCAGTGTAACACATGCTATAATTGCCTTACTTGTATGATAGTTTTTACTAATGTATGTTTAATGTAATATAATGTTTACCCGAATCGTACTTTGACCGTCGGCATAGATAACAATTTCAGTGCGTAAAAGTTGGCTAGGGGATGGGAATTGTTTTTGTGATGATTGTTATATTACGTTGCTTGAAGCGTGCTAAAAAAATTTATTAGAGCAAGAAAAGTATCGGTTCAGTTAATACTATAATTGCTCATGTGGGCATACGTCTTTTGTAGACTAGGCATTTTGTTTCCGACAACTTGATTAATACTATTGTGTGTCTTTGACATAGTGCCAGTTGAATTTGATGAGGACTCAGTAAGCATAAAATACACGCTTCTATGGAATTATTCTCTTTGCTGATGCAGACATCCACATATCGTGTGGACCTGTAATAACTAACTTGTCACTAAGTAAACCTTGCTAAATGCGTAATTGCATATTTTTTGGTTATTTCAAAATAAGACTATGTCAATATTACTTATTTAGTGAAGTTCTGAACACACTGGTACAGTGATTACTGATGCCGATCATGGCCTAAATATAAATCTCTTACTGAAGTAGCAGGTGTAATTAATCTTTGTTAGGCTTTCTTCTGTTTGCATTTGTCCTGTCCCCAAAAACTATTTATTTGTGTCTTCTCTTTTAAGTATAAGTTCCGGAGTGCGTAACATTAACAGTGCTATAAATGTGCTTATCCTGTTATCTTGTTACGTAATTAGAATGCAATCATGTTAAGTTAAGTTTTATATTGCTTACACGTGTGCTGTCTTGTTTTCGAAAATTACTTGGCCAGTGATACCGTTAGTCGAGAAGCGGTACCGATTCTAAATGATTGACAATTAGTCATCAGGACATTTCACAATGAAATGTAATTTAAATGTAATGTATGGCGCAAGTTTAAACCAAATCAGTTCAAGTAGAACCAGACGGATATACCAAAGTAGGCATTGCTCAAGGAGATTAATCTCCTTGACACAACACGTGTTGGCTCTATGTTGACTCAAATTAAGTAGCCAGTGCAATCTATCATACGTATGTCTAATAGGACAGTAGTGGAGTGAACTTTATATAAGGTCTTTAGCAATGCGATTTCGTAGTTAAATATCATTCACTTCTAAATCACGCATATTCATTAGACATCTTTCCTCGTGGTATATATATTTTCTTTTTATTTAATTATTCTTACTTTCTGTCTCATTTTCCTTCCATTAGTACAACCACTGATTGCATGTATTTCCATGCATCAACATTAATACATACATCTTGGCATAGTAGATTTTAAAAAGATTTTGGACATTTGATCGATGTAAACTCACACGCGCATGTCTAAATTCAGTAATGGAGTCAACTTCATAAAGAGTTTTAGCAATGCGATTTCACAGCCAACTAACCACATAAAACACGCGGCGAGCCTCTAATGTATCAAAACTTTTAAATTAAAATTTTCCTAAATATCTGTTATTCCAAATTAACTTTTCTTTAATTCAAGTTTCCGATCTTGAAGTAAACATCAATCCCATTGTATTTACCCAGGTGTCGAACAACATACCATAACTACCGTTAGTCGCACGATTGTTCGACGACTGGTTAAATACAATGGGATTGGTTTTTACTTCAAGCTCGCAAACTTGAATTAAAGAATTGTTACCACCACCCGCGCAATCAATTATTTTTTAATTGTACTCACGTCATAATCTGTGTGAGTTGTCACATTTTCGTGGTAATAATAACATCCTTCAATGAAACATATAATGGTTATATTTACTTAGCTATATAGACCTAAAATAAATGTATTTATGCACTAGATAATGCGATCCTAGTAATAAGTCTGTTCAAGAAGGATCAAAACCCTATGTCAAAATAATCAACATTAGAAGCTGGGATTTCGTGTAAATATGCGATCTATACTTAATGATGACTCATGAGTCAGAGTGGGCATTACGCTCTAAACCCATTATATGAAGGGGTTTGAACTTCAGTTAATATCTACTTGATCAACCCTTTCTTGCTCTATTTAAAGCGGCTTTTGAATCATGATAAAATATATATAAACATATTGTGCCGTTTTGATATAAATTATCCACGGTTAGTGGCTGCTTTTAAAAAATTGACAGGTTGGTTAGTAAAGATTCAAAACTCAACAAAAATAATAAAGCAATTAACGATTTAATGTATAATGGATTTCCTAGAGAACTAATGGAATCAATTATTTAAAAGGGAAGTAAAATGAAACAGAAGTATTTCAAACCAGAAAAAAAATTAGTCTACCTGAATATCCCATTTAAGGAGGATGAAGTTTCGCGAATAGCACAAAAGAAATCTGAAGCAGCATTGACACGCACATTTAATTCAGTTAAACTACGAGTGTTATTTAGGGTAACACACTTGCCTTTACCAGCAATCAAAGAGAAACAGCCGTTAGTACGACATCAAACATGTCAAGTTGTGCCGATCAATTTACGTAGGTCGATCGACCAGACGGTTTATTTCTCGAGTGCGTGAAAATTGCCTCGTAGCTTAGACGTCTGTTTAAATCAAATGGTGAATACGTAAGTTCGTACAGCAACACATCTTTGAAACACCAAACGTATGTTCTCTAGACGTAGCATTTAAAAAAAATTACTAAATGCAACAATAAAATTGAGTTAGCCACATCCGAATCTTTAAGGAAATGCAAATTGCAGACGGGTTTATACAAGCAGATATAAATATTCATTACATTTTATGGGCTTCGTATCTTCGGAACTCGTTAGACAAATTCATCTGATGGAATGATTCAATATATAAGCACTGATAAGGTAAAATATATAGTACTCTAGCCAGGATTATAAACTTTCAATAATAAAAATATATAACTACCTAACTAATAGACTACAAATTAGATGATACTATTCGAAATTTCTTAGTGATTTTGATTTTCAAGTCAGTTTATATAACATCTTTTTATAATGTTAGGAAAAATTCTAGCAGTATATATTAATTTGACTTACATACTACGTCTTTATAAAATTAGCAAGCACAACGTTTTCAAATTAAAATAATTGTCGTTTATAATTTATCGTTGAGACATTGTTTGGTATTAATAAATTTTGCTGAAAATTCTACAGAATATTGAAGAATATACCTTATTATAAATTTATTTCAATGATACTCGGTTTATTAATGTTTACTAGCTTTATCCAATTTTATAGATACATTTGTCAGTTTAAACTAAGCTTTGTATGAGGTAGCAAAGCAAATTCATCCAGGAGACCGATTTCGTCCTTATAAGGAACTCATGAAATAACTTACAGAATTTGGTCGCGAACAGGGCTCGAATCTGGGCACATCTGTTTCGGAGTTCGTGACTCTAACCACTGAACCACTCTGCAGCACGCTACACACAAATTTCAGTTATATACTAACTAATGCATTTTGGGTGGCCTTTCCATCAAATGGAGCCTATAGCCACACCCAATTTCTTTTTTTTAACAAACATCACGCTACTTGCGGGAGTGGTATTGAATTTAACTTTATAATATTTTGACGATAATTAGTTGCGCGGACGGTGATAAAAATTAATTTAAATGAAGTTTGCAATTTTCATATTAACACCATTCTCAGAATATATATATATATATATATACTTAGACACTCCAATTTATGTATAACTGTTCTATTTTAATTATCTGTTCTTAGTTTTACTATGAAATGTAAGAACTGTTGTTGATCGAGGCCGGAGTGTAAAGTCTGGCTAGGCTATTATGTTTTGATATATTCCTTAAAAGGAATTTGCGTTTGTGTAGTGCTTCCATCATTTAAGCTGATACCACAATTGACGGTTTCGTGACAATTGATAGAACTTGTTGTTCGGTGCACAGCTTGATTTTTTTAAATTGATAAATGGGTTCTCATTTGTCCCGTGACTCACAAGCCGTCCTTGCATAGCCTCCAGCTCTATCTTCAGGGTTGACACCAACCTTACAGTGGTTCTTCTGGGATTATGGTGTCAACCCTGAAAATAGAACTGGAAATGAAGTCCCGAAAATTCGGAAAAAATCGACAAATCTTCATTCACAAACATTTCCGGACAATCAGTGTAAGGACGGCTTCTGAGTGACGAGACCAGTGAGAAGCATTTAATCATTTAAAATACCAGCTGTGCACCTGGAAATAGAAAAGGAATCAAGATTTTATCGACCTACGAGTGCTATCAATTGCCCCGTAACCGTCAATTGTGGTATCAGCTTGCCTGTTCTGTGTTCATTATATTGGATATACTTAAATTCAATTAAATTTCGTCTCTCACCAAAGTCATGTCGTTCGAAACATTTACAATATTTATGCCAAAATTATTTAATGATTTCCGTGTCATGGGTGATTTGCCTTTTGCGATTAATAGCCTCAGTATGTTTTGAATTATCGTTTGAAATTGCAGCCATGGAAACTTTAAATAAAGACCCGACTGACACGTCACGACACTGAACGAAATACAAATTGAAAAAATTATTTTCAACCTGTATTTATATAAATTTTATGCAAATTTTCATTTGATGTTTTACACCATTTTGCTTTGGGTATTCGAACCTAGAATCTGTTACTTGCTTATTTGTTACAAATACTTGCTAGTGTTCCGTTAAATTAGTATATAAAATGAAAAAAGTTAGCGCATAGACTACCATAATGATTTGCCAAATTCAGCACGAGCTAAACCTGTAATCTTTTATTTGCAAGGACTTCATATTTAGTTGTGATTCATTGGTAGAAGCCAAATTCATGTTCTACAAAACCTACCTACTGGGACAATGTCACGCTGTTAATAAAAGCGGTATGCGCGATAATTTTATACATGCCTATTCAATGTGTGACTTACTACATGTCATATTCAGAGAATCTATGAATGATACCAACGCCATGACTTCCAAAGTTGGTGATTTTATGTAAATACAATTTAAATACATTAGGATTACTTATAACTTCAACGAGGCCGTCATAATTTGGCTTTGATAGATATCCGTTTTAAATGTAAGTAATAATTAGGACGTCATTAAGGTAAGCATATATTATTTATGTGTTCATATGTATAGTAAGTAAGCGTATATTCATTAAGACGTTACGATTTATGTACTCACTTTCATTCATAGTGCCTTAATGCAACCGGCAGGAGTATATGCGGATGCAACGAAAAGGCAACGTTTATTACGGTCTTTTACATTGACTTTAGTAAATTTATTTAAATTTGCCGCACAAAATCAACTGTTTAAAGGGATCCATTCAGTTAAGCAAGCATCATCTCATTTGTTAAGGAAAATACCAACGCCCCATTTAACTGAGTTTCATAGTTTTTTCGAAAAGTGGTGTTCCCTTAAAAAATGTTAGTATAATACACGCTCTCTGAACAAATACTTCTGTTCGCGTCAAGGTCTACAGCGAATAAACGCACAACTTTACAACCAGCGGTGGTGTTCATCAAGGTTTTCCACTGTCACCCTTATTTAAAAAAATTTTAATTGATGCTTTTATGAACAAAACTTTTCCACACATTCAGGATTTAGGTATTGAAGGTCTCTCGGCGGTGAACTAGTCGGTCTTGACTATGCAGAAGATATCGTACTATTATTCGATGATCGAGATGCTTCTCAGGTCACTTTGAATAGGTTATCAGACGTTGTTCCGTCTCTCGGTATTAAATTCGCACCATTTAAATTTAAGATACTTTTACAGGACCACCCACCACTCATTCCAAATCTGCGACTGCAGAATGAAGATCTAGACATATTTGACAGGTTTACATATCTTGGGAGCTCTGTCAATAACTTAGGCAATACGACTGACGAGGTGAGAACGAGAATCAAGAAAGCTAGAGTAGCTTTCTCAAAACTTCGCCAATTATGGAGAAACTCGAGAGTTTCACTCTGCCTTAAGGGTCGTGTTTACAATGCATCTCTACGTGTAGTTTTACTATACGCTAGTAAAACTTGGCCTCTTAGAAATGATGATTTTAGAAGCATACAGACATTCGACCATCTTTGGTTACCAACAACGATTAACCCACCTAGAAATCCATAGAGGTATTTTTTTATTTTCCAAAAAGTGCTTCTCTTTAGATAAACAAATAAAACTTCATCAACTTCGTTGGTTCGGACACATTTTTCGTATGCCATCGATTAGATTGCCCAGTAGACCTCTGTTCCCTCACCCAGCACCAGATTGGCAGAAGAAACAAGGTTGGCAGATTTTGACACGGTAGAAAATGTTGAAGTCGCTAACAACCAAATTGGGTAGTATAGGACCAATCTGTATGCCAGGATGGAGTCCAAGTGATCATCATAATTCTTGGTAAGAAACCCTTCGCGATATGGAATCAAATCACACTTAGTTCTGATCTTGTTGCAGACGTCTAATGCAATCATCTTCGTAGCTTTCGTTTCTTAGTAGGGCAAAGTTAGCTGCGAGGTTTGGTTATTTTTATGACGTGATACAGTGAAAGTCGCAAGGAAGCTGTATAAGTGATGTTGCCTTGCCCTAATGCCGACTTCACCATAAAGGTGTTGTGTAGAATTTTATTTTGCTTCACTTCTGTGATTTATCCTGATACGCCTTTGCAAAGGTACTACAAGCTTTATTTTTAATCAAGTTTATACAGTATTTTGTTTGAATAAAGAGCGTCGATTTAGTAAACAAATTTACAAATATTAATTATGTTATGTTCATTTCAGCTCGAAGTCTGCATCCATCGATGTGCTGCCTTCTTCATCCTAATACGGGCGCTTCTGCGAGGACTTTCCGTTGAATTAGTACCAGCCCCTGATAGGACCCTTTGTGCGATCTTACTCTAAAAGGTGGCTATTGCTAAAATATACTCATAGTAAATAGGTACTAATCGCTCTCTCATAAATATCACTAATAGTATGTGTCTAAATTATTATTTTTGCCGTAATTTATATTTTTCGCTTCTTATTTTTATATTGCATTGAAATATTATTCACTTTTGGCTTTTGTATGGCTGTGAATAATGATACCAAGTAGTGCGTTAATTCATATAGCATCTGGAGGTTAAGCAAGAGCCAGCATGTAGAAAAGGTTTGTGTTCTAACTTTATTGTCATTTCCGAGGTATTGGAAAGACCACACAACTTGACTAAATATATAGTTCGGACAAAATGCTTGCATAAATTAATTCAAACACTTTTTTTTAAATTCTGAGTGGCATTTCGTTTTGGTTTGATATTAAATAGTTCTAAACTAGGTTCGCCATGCCTAATGTATAATTTTTTGTATATTAGCTCACCAAAAACAAAACAAATGAACCCATTGTCAATTAAGGCCAGAGTATGACGAATTTAGTGTGATAACAGGTGTTCAGAGCCGTTTTTGTTTCGATCGAATTTCGCCCATCTAGAATGAATTTCGGATTTTTAAGACATCAATTCACATTATCCATAAAAGAAGTTTGATTTTTTAATAAAACTGTGAACTACTTCAGTTAGAGCCGACTCCACTAGAGTTTCGAAATGCATACCTTAAGTAGATTGCACCGTGAAAATGCAACACTTTACTTGACAGAAAATTTGCGGGTTTTCGGCGTAGTGACGGCTTTGAAATTCGTGCGTGCATGAGGTAACCCATTTGGATGATGCTATCAATGCTACCCTCACCCGTTCCTACTTAAACCTTTTGTTAACAGGTGCGCGTGTCTCATGTTTTCTTCTAATCAACCATGGTAATGATAAAATTATTGATAAATAATTTTTCCTAATAAAAGGGATATTGTTCTATGGTAATCAATTTACTATGAGTGTAGTATGGTTATTTTTGGAGAATTGCAAAATATTGGTCAAGTTTTTAATCAAAATTTTGCTCACCTACTAAGCATTAATTTTATCAAGTTTGCAATCTTGATATAAACACCTAACCCATTATGTACATACATAAACTAAGTATTGTATAGTGTAGAAAGGGATATTCATCCAGTTTCATACTTATTGGAATCTCAAAACGTATTGTCCATAAAATATACCACGGACATGGCTCTAATTAATTGTTATCACCGCCCGCGCAACCAATGGTCGTTTAAGTATATAAATGTTCATTTCAATAATAATAAGTACAAAATTTCATAATTATATTTTCTGACATTGCGTTTTTAGTTAATTTCATATATTATCAATGTTCTGCAATTAATGAAAATGGATTTAATTGAAAGACAACCCTGCATAACTTATGACCGACTAATTCGAGATAACAATTTTGAAAAATTATCCCAAATTTAATACTCGAACTTTTGCCCTAATGCACAACCTGAAGACAAGAAATAACGTTAAGTTGTTCATGCAAACGTCAGAAGGTATGTAATTTTGTAACATTGAAGGTTAATTGATGCCAGATATAAATCTTGCAACCAATTTAAATGTCAGCGTTTGTGCTGTAACGACGTTACGCTCGGTCTTTTAAAATAATGAGTTAAATTTTGGATACGAACGATAAATATGTCATGAATGCAAAGGCTAAACCATTAGAAAATGTATGAGGCACAATGTTTGCAGGTCATTAAAAATAATCTGCCAATTTTTAACTGGTTAGGGTCAACAGTGCTGATTATAATACCGATTCTGAGAATAAATGCGTTTCTGTTCCGAAAGAAGTCGACTATTTTGAATCAAACAAATGGGAGCATTATGAAATTACTAAAAACGATGCATATTAATGATGCTGTAGTAAATATTCGAGTCAAATGCTAAAGTCGTAAATCAATTTGAAGTGGTATATTGCATTAAAATTATTGTTTTCAGCATTTATATATATATATATATATATATATATATATATATATATATATATATATATATATATATATATAAACATACATGTATACTTATATACGTATATCTGAATTTAGTATAAATATTATGTATATATATATATATATATATATATATATATGTACATAAATTATATTTATAATATATATATATATATATATATATATATATATAAAGATATATTTATGCGTATGTATGAATGAGGAGATAGAAATGTATATATGCACGTATATATGTAAATGTACAACTAATCAAAAATTTCTGTATATAAATTAAATGCCTTGCAATGTGCAACAAGGCAACGTTGATGGTAGACCAAATGCTCCCTAGTTAGAATTCTGGTTGAAAATTCTGATGGGCGCAAAATAAAGCTGAAGACGTTCTACTTTATGCATTTCATTTGTAATCATAAATGATTTTTAAATTATTACAGAAATACATATATATATATGTCCGTAGGTAACTTCAAAATTATTTTTAATACCTGAAGGATATTTCAAAGGTTCGATTTGTATTATTCAGTATTGATATTGCTTCGAAAAACATTTATCGCCGGGATGTGATATTTTTAAATGGTTTTAGATTTAAATTTTATTCTCGGTATTATATAAAGCATACATGAATACACATAAGAATTTTGTGAAACAGTGAAACTAAGAAGGATTGACAAAATCCGATATACTTCTGCATTGTTATATATGAATTATTACTCGTTATTACATGAAATGGGGTGATAGTACCAACGCAATGAAGAGTCCAAATCATTTCATTATGGAATACAATCCATCTGCTAACTGGAGAATAAATTGTGTTATTGTGATAATTGTGACTTCCTGTTGTGCGTACAGAATGGAACCATTCATGAGGAAAAGAGCCTGGAATGACTTTCAAAATGTAGAACAAATAAACTATATCAAGAGTACACTGTTTGTACTGCTGTTATTTTTCATCTTCGTTATGACAGTATCATTTTTATTTGACAAATGGCAACTCTTTAACAAGGTAGCCGTTGAGGTTGGAACAAATGACATACTGGTCAATATTAAATTTTTTTATTATTGCGTTTTATTATTATGCTGTTTTGTATACTCACTGACCAATTTGAATTTGAACATGAACATGCTAGTACATGCCAGAGACACTGTCATATGTATCATAACGTCACATTTTGTTGCTACGTGTGGTAGAGTATCCAGTTTTGTGATTTTTAATTTCTAAAGACTTCTTTCATCTCCTATAGTAACAATTAACATATTTTAGGGATGCAATTGTTCAATGCGAGATCATAATTGGCTATTTAATCTTACTTAATGACAACAGAATTTGTTTATAGAACTAATGTTTTAATGAATTAGCGCTTGACCCCTTGAGTTGATTGACTCGCAAATTGAGATTCTTTAAAATGGTTTTAGTATGAAAATCGTTTGATAAATTCTAATTTTTTCAGCCAACTTTGTATGCTACCAAAAGCCAACAGTTAATAAAAAAATGAAAATCTATAAATACGTGTTAGAAAAATTTTAAATTCGATTCAAATTAGAACTAACTAAGTGAATTGGGAATTTCGCAAGGTTTTGAAATAGGTAACGTTCATTTATATTTTACTGCTAGGCAAACACCAGTTGAAAATATGCGGACTAGTACTTATTATATATACTGTCTGTTTTTAGACCAAAATATTTTATTTCATTGTTCTTTAAGCATTTAATGTCAGTTCTTTGTTCCATAAAAGAATACATTGCGTTCTCAAACATATTTAGTCTAACATAATGTCATTACCAGCATTAAAATCTAGGGAACCTCTTCATCAGGATTTTTGTGTTTATGAAGTCTGTCAATTTTAAATTTTACAACTCATTATAAAAAGTATAAAAACTTGCTCACAAGATTTCGATCTTTCGATATATAGTTCAATTTTCTAAATTATAGCGGTTTCATTAGCAAATCAGTAGTCTTTTTAAAGAACTAACTATTTGCCTTAAAGCGAGAACGTGATAATTTACAGTTTTGAACCATACGTATTTTGTTTTCCGCCTTCTATTTAATCACGATTTCCTTGGTATACAACAGCAGTCAGGCAGCATTTACAAATTGCACCGTGTCCCGTTTTACGCGCCTTCTCTGTTTACATTATCCAATGTTTAACGCACGGACTAATATATACGCCATACCATATATCTCTCTCTCTATATAAGGTAGTTTTGCTAGATTATATAATGTGCCTTATTTATTTAAATGAACATTATACTAGTCCCGCGCAACGGCCGTCGTTAATTATAGAAATAGACAAACCGCACTTACCCATTTACTAAACATGATTTTGAACGATAAATTCTATAATAAATGTGTCTAAAAATAATTTTCAGATTTGGTGTTTTCAGAACTCATTTCCTTGAAATGTGATTGTGAGTTGGTTTCTGTGCGAATAAAGTTTTTAAACTCGATGAAAACATTGGTGTTGTTTGCTAAAAAACGTACTTTTAGATCTAAATATTTAATACAGTAAGACTACTGTTTTTAAATGTGTTAATAGATTTGCAGGAAATACACGTGTTAACATAGTGAACATATTTAGGGTTATAAAATTGCATTACATATTTTGTTTACTTCAACGTTGCGTGTTAGATTTAAACATCAATACCATTATATATATTTGTCAATAATTAATAGTTTTAAATTTCTCAAGACGGTTTGAAAAATGTTTTTTATTTTACAGGACCGAATTCAAAGGCATTCACAGCACAACGAAATAAAAAATTGATTAGTAGAAAACCTTAAAAAGTTAGCAAATGCTCCTCAAATAGTATGATATTTAATCGGTTGGCCCTAGACAACAGGAATTTCAGTCAAATACAATGTTAATTATACCAGTATACGTTGAGCTAAACTGAATTCCAATAAATTATATATTTTACAGTTGGAATCTGCTTAGTCTGTTTTCTGTTGTGTTACAATAAGCAATAAGCACGATTAAAACTGTAAAATACGTTGGATTAGCAGTGGTTTTTATGCCTTGTGATTGATTTTTATTGCATTTTGTCGAACTACATTTAAATAGTCTACATAGTCTATTTGATCCCCATTGCTAAATACTGCACGCAATTTCGGAAAACTATACGATATATTCCCAAACTATTTTCGATTTAAAAAAATCGATGACATATAATGAATGGTGCCTATTTTAAAACAAACATTAATAAACAAAATCAATAAAACAACTTTATAAATGACTAATCAAATCACCCGTGGGCATTTTTTGCAATATTTGCGCATATAAAGCTCCTAATCAGATTTAGTTCGCATCACTTAATATTTCTTTTTCTCATAGCCCATTGATTTTGAATTGCCATTTCCATGTTACCGTTTCTGAACAGTTTATTCTCAAATTTACACTCACGACTGTCATTGCAAGATGGCAATTTTCATGGTGTAGATTTTAAAAACATAAACAAGAACGCAAAATTCCATGGTATCACCCTTTAAAATACAATATCTTGTATGACGTTAGAATACTATGTCCAACATAATTTTACCAATAAAATTGTACAATATTTTTGTTTGTTTCCCAACAAGATTGAGATATGTTGACTGTTTGTAAAATACAAATTTCCTTACATTTTGATATTAAAATTGTTGATCCAAACACTGTAAAGTTATTAAATTCCAAGTTAAATTATAATCACTAGCTTTTATTTGCCCACTGATTGAAATATCTACACAAAGTTTCCTACTTTAGGATCATGAAATTTAACTAACATTAATATTCTTCTGCTATCCTCTTATTTAAAATTAACTGATTTTATTATTTACTGTACTATCTCGCTACTAATTTAATGGTATTTAAAATATTTCTGTTGATTTTCAACTCTTTATTTTTATTTACCACTAGCCTTTTTAATTTTTAATTTAAATATCTTATTTTCACTGTTTTAATCATTCCATCGTCTTACTTTATCTTACATTGAATTGTGTTTTGGTAACTAAGTTGAAATGAATCTTTAAATCATATGTGCGTGCTTGAATTAAACACCAATCCCATTGTATTTAATCAATTGTCGAAAGACATTACAAAGCTACCGTCAGTCACACGTTCTGTCGCGTTTCAATTTTCCATGATCATCATTAGAGTACAAAGGAAAAATGACTAGCGAGGATCAAACAGCATTGCACAAAAATTAAAAGCAAAATTAGATATGCGGATCTCACCTCTAGTAGTCTCGCATACATTGGACATGACTAGAAATCTCGGCTGCACAATTTTTATGCAATCATGATTTTTTTCAGTATTCGTCGCATACATATTTAGGTAATAGAATTAAAAAATCAATGATTTTGTGGGTGGTGGTTAAAATTATTTAAATCAAGTTTGCAAGCTTGAAGGTAACACCAATCCCATTATATGTAACCATTTGGTTTTGCTATTTTGTTCGACGACTTCTTAAATACAATGACATTGGCGTTTGCATCAAGCTTGAAAACTTGATTTAAAGAATTGTTCCCACCACCTGCGCATTCAATGATTGCTTATTTTGAAACAAGTCTAAGTAAACATGTTTAATACCTACATAACTATATTACTCATTCATTAGTATATTACAAACTTTTCTTTTCGATTGATAGTTTTTGAATTCATCCAAAAAGTCGGCTTTTAATCACAAATAATTTAAATAATACTAGTTATGCAATCTTTGATTACACGGATGGTGATATCAGGAATTAAATCAAGATTGCGAGCTTACGGCATACTGTAATCCCAAGATGTACATATTTTCACTATAAACAAAACATCATATAAGGTATAAAAATCACAAAATAGACAAGTTTCGTCCTAATTGGAATCTCTGTAAGTACTGTACAGAATATGCTGCGGATAGAGCTTGAATATGTGCACGCCTTTTTCGAAGTCCATGAGGCAAAATATGGAGTCACCCTGCCGCATGCCAAACAAAATTTTAAACTACATACAAACTTACGTTATTTTCTTTTCTGGTTATCCTTTACTTCAGGTGGACGCAATGTGGCATCCCTTATGGCTAGTTGGAGCTTTACGCTGATAAGAAATGCCAGGTAGTCTCTTCCTGAAAGTTAGTCTAACCAACAAAAAACTAAATTACAGGTTAGTGGACAGTGGAAATTAAGCACTTGAACATTAACATATTTGACAACGAACAAGTGTTTAACACATTTCCAGAGGACATTGAAACGTTCAATTTATGCTATTTGGGTTTGGTTCCGTCAGAAATATAGAGAATATGTCATTGCGAGGACCTAAATTCTACATTATTACAAATAAAATGAACCAAAAGACAAGGATAAGAACAAAAGTCGCACTAAAGTAATTTATGACTCCGTTGCATTTGGTATGTCAGAGGAAGACGTTCGCTATATGCTAAAAGAAAAACGTCGTATCACCTTTTATCATTTGGAAGTAAGATACAAACGAACTAATTTCCTAATAGGAGAGCACAAAATGCATTAAGAAACAACTTTACATGGCATAAATGAAGCCAGGAAAATTTTTCCTTATTTTATTATGTATACATACAATGATGAGAAATGAAAATCATTTCATGTTAATAAAAAAGAATCGGAAATTACTGAAGATTCAATCTATTAGAAAATTAAAAATCATGAGAAGTGATAAGACTAAGAACCGATAGTACAAATACTATTGAAAACAACAACATCCTACGTCTTTAAATCAAGTTTTCGAGCTTGATGTATGCACCAATCTGATTGTATTGTCAAATAATATAGCAAAGCCACGGTCAGTCGCACGTAGTGACACGATTCGATCTTCCATGATCATCATCAGAGTTCGACAGCAGTCTGACTAGCGAGAATCAAACCGCGATGCATATGTAAAGCAAAATAAGAAATACGGCTCTCATTTGTAATAGTCTAGTAAGTAAATAAAAAATATACTGGCATTGAGGTTTCGACATAAATAATTATGAGGCAATACATCGGTCCTCCTTAATTACGCTTTGATTTGGTGTAATGCGCTTTCTGCTGACGCCTGTAATTATGTTACTTTGTTCGACGGCCGGTTAAAGTCAGCTACTTAATGATGAAACAATTTTTGGTGGTTCAACAGAATTTGGCCATTATGACTGGAATTGCTTTTCTGCTTGTTGCTTTAATTATTTACGTTTTTGGCGTAAATTATAGATGCAATTTAGCGTAAGTCAGGTTGCGATCTTCGTATAAACACCAATCCCATTATGTATAAATTAAGTATTGCGTAAGGTAGCAGATACATTTTATCCAGTAGAACGGTGCTTTTCTTATTTGGAAATCCTCAAGCACTGTCCGAAATTCTGCCGCGGTTTCCGAAGCAAATGTGCTCTAGTTCGAATCCCGTCTGCGGAAAGATTTTGGACAGTACTTGATGAGCTCCTAATCGTGAGGATTCCGGTGAACTGGATTGCATTTAATACCTTATGCAATGCTCATTCTATACTTGAAAACGTGTAAATAATACTATTGGTGTCTATATTAAATTCGTGAACTTGATTATAATAATTATTATCATCACCAGCACAGAAATGATTGTTTAATTTTATAAAATTTATTTTTGAATCCGCATCAATTTATGTTTGTAAATTTGATTACTAGTAGAGAATAATAACAGCGGTTTTAAAGAGGAGCGTGTGCCTGTTTGATTTAAACATGAACACAGAAAATAGTTGATGCTGAGCCGAGAAAATGAACAGAAGTTCTTTAAGCATGATATCATAGTCGTTATTGTTTTAGCAAAAATAACTCAAATTTGAAGTGAATGCGATTTCTTAGCGCATTTATTATAAAATCAATATAGCACAATAGCAGTGATATATTGTGTCATGTATAACTTGGGTGTGGCTGTCTTTTTAGTCAAGTTCAATAATTCATCAGTTTTTATTTTTTATTTACAGTAAGTATTTAGGGCCACGCTTTTACTCTCTCTCTCTCACACACACACATACATTATATATATATATATATACTCCAAGTAAAATCTAAATATAAGACCATAGAATGATTATAATGCTAATGCCATCTATCATATTGATCAGTGTAATATGCGACTTTTGATATTCAGCAGTTTAAGAGCATTTTTGTTGAATTTATTATTGAGTCAGTAAAAACCAGTGTATTATACCAATGCATTTTC
This sequence comes from Eudiplozoon nipponicum, assembly GCA_029291075.1. Lineage (NCBI taxonomy): Eukaryota > Metazoa > Platyhelminthes > Monogenea > Mazocraeidea > Diplozoidae > Eudiplozoon > Eudiplozoon nipponicum. The sequence goes on along the minus strand of JAQBSW010007739.1, from coordinate 20,774 downwards.
TGTTCTTCATTGATACCAAATAATCTCAATTGATGTCGATTTTACTTTAAAATGAGACGTTCAGAAATAAGGCACTACGCGTCATGTTGGAATTCACATATGACAACTGTCACATGTCAAATCCAAAGAAACGAGATTCGTCTAAAATAATTTGGTGATGCTTTAAAACTCCTTTGTCTATTTTCGACAGTAATTTAACATGTCTCATTGGTAGTTATTTTTGAGTTATTCCAAAACAAATAATTCAATCGGACAGAAATCATTGGTGTGGCTGAATTTAGATTTACTTTTATAATTATAAAAGCATTTTTTAAATGTAAATTAAAGTCCTCAAATAAATTTATCTCATGTATCTTGTATTTATCTTATTAACTTAAGGCAAATAAAAATATTTTCATTACATAGAACACAATGCTAAACTAAAATTTCAAAATGCTACAAAGGAGACTAAAATGAGTTTTAATTTTATATTGAGCAAACTGTATTTAAACCTCTTTACAGTTCTGTCTATTAAACTTTTTCACAATCAGAAGAATCTCATGACTAGTAAATATATAAATTCAGCAATATTTTGAAATCAATCGTTTAACTATTAATAGAATTTCCAAGTGGTCTTAATTATTCTAGTTTCAAATGAAAGATAGTTTATATATATCCTTTTTATACAATAAAAATTTTACGCTTTCGTATTCATTATACGCATGCATGTACCTTACTTACCTGATAGACTATAAAAGTTAATGGCATAACTTACGCAATTTGCGAATATAAATATTTTTCTACTTAGTCTCTTCTATACAAAATACTCATTGATGCAAATTCAAAATATCAAAACCAAAATATCATTCATGAACAAAACAGAATACCATTTAAATTTTTCAATAAATTTGTCTTGTAAGATAAACTAGGAATAATTATTAAGCAATCATTGGTTTTATCGAAGATTTAAAAAGATATTCAACTCTAGTCTGTGATCTTAAACAACATGTCTTGGTCATTTTCAACGACTGCTATAATATATGTTGTGAATGGTATTTCGTACAAATTCATTACATAGAGTTTAAAAGTTATTTTCACCACATATCGATAAGTGCAGATAAATTGAGCAGCCGAATATCATGTGGGGTATAGGGTAAATAAGTTCATTCAGCAGAAACATCTCTTGGTTTTACAAATATTAAGCACACAAACACACATCCAAACATGTATGGGGGAAGGGCATGTGTGTGAATAAATTTCGGAGCTGAATAGAAATTTACCCTTTTCGACAAGACTTCTCATATTTTGGTTCATTCGATTAAACTGTTGCATTCGTAATTACCTTGCGCTCATGCTGACTTTTGATTATCCATTTGGTCATATTTAAAATAATTTTTTTTACTATGCAAGCTTCTGCCTAATAAAAATACACACACGCATATATATATATATATATATATATATATATATATATATGCAGAAAATAATTATGTCCAAAATTATTTAAGCCATTTTCTGTTGATGAAAATGTAAGTTGGATGAAACAGATTTAATAATATATCCAATTAAGAGACTGCGACTATGAATTAAGAGATAACAAATTAGCGAGAAGATCGAAAGTAACTTAAAGGATTCTGCTTTGTCGCCGTTTCCATTTTATTTATTTAACTGGCGGAACATTATAGACTTAAGTTCGCACAATTCTTCGCAGTTGACGAGTTTGGTACGCGTAATAATAGCAGTTGTTGAATTTTTATAAGATTATATTGCAAGGACGTAAATCTACGTATTTCACGAATATAGAATTTTTGTGGAAAACAAAACAACTTTAATAACAAATTGAATTATTTCAGATTTACAAGAATGATTACTTGCAGATTACATATTCCATTAATATTCACTCTATGTTTTCATTTGATTAAGTGCGTTAGGAAACGTTTTATATTCATGGTTACCTATAATTCAATATGTTTTTTTTATTGTATGTTGATTCCTGTATGTGTATATGCATATGTTTATGTGCATCTGTGAACGTGTAAGAGTCAATCTAATTTACAGCCAGGTAATATTTTTGCGGAGAACTAATATATACGCAATTTTCAGGTAGATGGTGCGCAACTAGTAAAAAATTAGTCCAAATATGATCAGAAAGATAAACCAAGTACATCATGATCGGCTTCAAGTAAATGTAGTACGGCGTCAAAAGGCGATTTGGTGTCAAGAATGCTGAGAATTAGTAAAGTTGGTGGCCCTTATTAGGACAGGAATTGCGTTCTCCGGCTAATGTCGAGAAAGTGAGATAATGTAGCAGTATCTAGAATTACTCCTAGATACTTGAGACCGGCTCTGGTTAACTGGCTGGTGTTCATTCTGTTGTGGTGTTGAAATCAGCGGCGAGAAGCTGTGTGAAGGCTCAGAATTACCTTGTTGAAGATCTGCGAAAACACCGTGGTGATTGGCACACGTAGAGGTCCAATAAATAGATGTTTCTCCATCTCACTAGTTGTGAGCAACAAAATTGGCGTGACTAAGTGACTCTGCTTGTGAAGCAAGTCCAGAAGTCAGCGTAGGTGAACAGTCAGTGCGACATGAGGCAGCACGTACACGTAGTGCGCAGCAGAAATCAAACGTGATTCTGATAAGCATGATAAATGCACCATGATTATATAGCGTGAAAGCGAATGCTCGCACGCCATTGGTTAACGGCAAATTTTGCTTGTTTTTACTGGTGCCGCGTAAATTAAATTTGAATTTCATTTAGGCAGTATGTCGGCGAATTGTTCTTGAGCCGTTATAAACGAAAAGTATAATCTCATATACACATTCGTCTCGTGATAATTAACGACTTATCAGTAGGCGCCATTATTACTCCCTCTACCCACTATATATATGGGTGAGGAATGTGTAACGAATGTGTAAACCTCCAGTGGTGAAGCTAACTTCATATAAAGTCTTCCATAATAGGACTACAAAGACAACTCCCTATATATAATTTCTACCAAGCCTGTAAATGGCACCGACACTATGGCTATTGTATCAGTACTTGACAGCAAAATTATGGTTGCTGAAAAGGTACATGCTACCAGCACAATGAGTTTCATTTTATTCACAAAAATTGAGAGTTACAACTATTTCTGAACACCTGTTACTCGAACAAATTCATACACTCTGGTCTTTATCGATATCAGTAATCACATTTCGCGGTAAGCATGACATCATTCATTTCAATATATAACAGTTAAATACTGTTTGTTGCGGAGAGCTAATATATATGCAAGTATGAACCAGATGTTGCGCACCTACTAACAACTTAGTTCAGTTGTGCCCGGAAAGATAAACCAAAGACAGCATTAACGGAAAGTTTAATCTCATGCACATTCGGATCGTGCTTACTGGCGACTCATCGGTCGAAGCCAGTATTACGCCCTCTAACAACTATATATTTGGGTGAGTAATGTGAGATAATAGGACGCTAAAATCTCCTAGACGAAAGTGTAAGCCTGCGTAGTGAAGCTAAAATTATGTAAAGTCTTCGGCAATGCGACTTCAAAGCTAACTCACTCTATATGATATGTACATATATATATACCGAGTCTGTAAAGGAGACTCACACTATGGCTATTGTGTTAGTAAACGATACCAACATTATAGTACCGAAAAAGTACATGATACTAACACTATGGTTTCCGAGCAGGTACATGGTAACAACATGATGGATATCAATGTATGCTATAGTTCACCGGAATTGAGAATTACAACAATTTCTGAACACCTGTTACTCCAGTAAATCCATACACTCTGACCTTGATCGATATCAGTTATCAAATTTCGCGGTAAGCATGACATCATTGAATTAAATATTTAACGGTTAAATACTGTTTGTTGCGGTGAACTAATATATACGCAAGTATGTATTACGTGTTGCGCACCTAGTAACAAATTAGTTCAATTATGACCAGAAGGATAAACCTTAGACAGCATGAACAGAATGTATAATCCCATGCACATTCGTTTCGTGCTTATTGGTGACTCATCAGTAGGAGCCGGTATTACACACTTTACCCACTATATATGTGGATGAGGAATGTGAGAAATAGGACAGTAAAATCTTCCATTTTAATTTGTAAATCTGCTCAAATTTTGCAATCTAGCTTACTGTTATTGATGATAATGATGTCGTTTGTGCAGCTTTTGGAAAATTTGGTACCTCTCCGATCGAATGTTTGTTGATTCTAGCCCAATGGATGTTTGCGATCGCTTGGATTGAAGAAAATTTGTTGCTGGTTTGAGTGATTCTGTGTCTTTCGAGTAAAATATCATTTCTTTTAAAAATCAAGTTTTCGAGATTGAAACAAACACAAATCCCATTGTATTTAACTTGTTGCGCAACATAACAAAACAACGGCCAATCACATGTACAGACTCGTTTAGAACTTCCATTGACATCATGAGAGCAAGACAGAAAACGGATTAGCGAGGATCATTCAGAAATGCCTGTGTAAGAAAATGAAAGTTAAATATGCGGCTCTCAACTCTAATGGTTTCGTGTACAGTGCACTTGACTGGAACGGTCGGTTTACAATTTCTGTGCAGTCACGAACATTAACATTTTGTAGCTTGCCCTACGTGTACATAAGCTATAAAAGTGTACCAGTGTCAACAAACATTCTATCGGAATAGCAGTAAATTGGAAAAAAACATCTGTTTAAACGGCATTTTAATCACCATTAGCATTAAAAGAAATAGCACAAGAATATGAACTATCAACACCATAATCTTCACACCGCTGTTACCAAGGGAACAGAATAAACCCCATTAACAATGAGTTACTAGAGCGAAAATACAAGGGAAATATTCTTACACACAATAGCCAACTAAGCGAACAGCTGGTCAAAAGTGATTCCATTGAAACAAGAATATCTAAATCTCAAATACCACTTTGTAGTAAATTTTAATCAAGGTTGCGATTATGATAGAAACATTTGACCCATTCTGTACCTACATTTGTCAGTATAAACCAAGCATTGTATAGTGTAGAAAGGCAATTCATCCAGTATAATTAAACGAACATTGGTTGCGCGGGTGGTGATAACAATTATTATAATCAAGGTTGCGGTCTTGATATAAACACCTGACCCATTAATTACTTACATATGTCAGTATAAACTTAGAATTGTATAGTGTAGAAAAGGGAATTAACTACACTATACAATTCTTAGTTTATACTGACATATGTAAGTAATTAATTGGTCAGGTGTTTATATCAAGACCGCAAACTTGATTATAATAATTCATCCAGTAGATGGTTTTGTCCTTATTGGTAACTCATCACGTACTGTCCAGAATTTTCCATATTCAGGGTTCGAACCTGGGTAGGTCTGCTTCGGAAACTGGTATTCTAACTACAATTAGAATAGCCTCTACACAGACACAGGAATATACCTACACACACACATAAATCTGCCCGAACTATACTACAAACAAGATATAGAAGCAAAATCGAAAGCCAAACTAATTCAAATACTATTTAACAATAATTGATTGCGCGGGTTGTGGTAACAATTATTTGAATCAAGTTTGCGAGCTTGAAATAAACACCAATCCCATTGGATTTAACCAGTCGTCGAACAACACAACCGCTACCGGCCAGCCACAACGCATTGACTGGTATATTACTCATATACCTTATATATATATATATATATACCTATATATATATATATATATATATTATATATATTATAAACAAAATTATATTATATTATATTATATTTTATATACTGTATATATGCAGTATGTTGCCTCTAGTACCCTTATTATCATTTATTATATTATTATGTATATTATATATTATATTACATATTACATTATATTATATTATATTATATTATATTATCTTCTATTATATTATATTATATTATATTATATTATATTATATTATATTATATTATATTATATTATATTATATTATATTACCATTATATATATATTATATTATATTATATTATATTATATTATATTATATTATATTATATTATATTATATTATATTATATTATATATATAATATATTATATTATATTATATTATATTATATTATATTATATTATATTATATTATATTATATTTATAGCATATTATATTATATTATATTATATTATATTATATTATATTATATTATATTATATTATATTATATTATTATTATATCTATTATATTATATTATATTATATTATATTATATTATATTATATATATATTATATTATATTATATTATATTATATTATATATATATTATATTATATTATATTATATTATATTATATTATATTATATTATATTATATTATATATATATTATATTATATTATATTATATTATATTATATTATATTATATTATATTATATTATATTATATTATATTATATTATATTATATTATATTATATTATATTATATTATATTATATTATATTATATTATATTATATTATATTATATATATAGAATATTAATTATATTATATATATATAGAATATTATTATATTACATTATATTATATTATATTATATTATATTATATTATATTATATTATATTATATTATATTATATTATATATATTATATTATATTATCTTATATTATATTATATTATATTATATTATATTATATTATATTATATTATATTATATATTTATATATTATATTATATAATATTATGATTATATTATATTTTTATATTATATTATAGTATATTATATTATATTTTATTATATTATTTATTATATTATATTATAATATATTATATTATATTATATTATATTATATTATATTATATTATATTATATTATATTATATTATATTATAATATTATATTATAACATATTATATTATATTATGTTACATTATATTATGTCTTATGAAATTTTATATTAATATATTATATTGTATTATTTATTATTATATTACATTGTGTTATACCATATAAACTTAAATTATGTTACATAATATTATAAAATATTTTGTCTCAGTAAATTATATTGAGTTAGATTCATGATTTACCGTGATACATTGAAATTTCGCTGTCATGGAGTAAATCTTTTAATCGAATTGGATATTGCTTTATGTTCTATATTAAATTTACCGTTTCCCAATATTTTTTTGAAATGATTTTTCTTTTTTTATATGACTAACAAATTTCTTTTCCCAATTATTATTGTCTTTTGGAGCTTATAAGTTTCTTCCGTAAGCTTTTTGTGGCGAGAGTGGTTTTGGCTACCTACAGTATATGTCGGCTAAGTTAATAAGGAATATATATGTACAGATCTTTCATGAGATATATTTGCGCTAAAAAGGCTACAGTATAATCCATCTAAAAGAAATATTTTTTTAAATATTATCCGATCATATCTCTGTTTGTTGATCAATTTGCGCATACTTTACATGGAGTAAATAATTAGGGAATGCAATTGGTTTATGTAAATCATTTAAAAATAGAATTTAGTTTAAATTACACAAAATCAGAATCTTATATATATATATATATATATATATATATATATATATAGGCCCAAGTATATTTATTAATATATCAGAGGTTAGAACTTTCCATCGAAGTAAGAATAATCTATAAATATGAATATGAAATATTTTCATATAAGAAAAAGTATTCCTCAATCCTTTTTCATGCGTCCAGACATACTTTTTCATTTTCTCACGTATAATTTTTTTAGCTTTACTTACTTTGTTGTGTAAAATTCTTAAACCACTCTGCTAGGCGCTCAGTAACGCCTTCAAGAAGTGTGATTGTTTGATAAAAATTGTCTTTAAGTCATCGTGGATTATGAGAGGGATGAATAATACAATGTACAAAGTCATAGCTTCTAGGTATACGCAGTGTTTTAATGAAATGCTCATTGCGGCTTAGTGAATCATACATACTTGTTTTTGGGCAACGGAATGGATTTCATGACTTCTTTTCGTTTTTATTTTGTTTTGGACTAGCCTGCTTGCACATTTATATGAATTATGGTATTTAGCACAGCCCAATGTTTCGTCTGTATCTTCTCCTCTTTAGCTTTCAAAGTGGCTAGGGTGTTCAATATAAGTAAACACATGCGTGAAGACGTAAATATATTAAATTCCTTTTACTTCAGAAGTTCGAAAAGTCAAGTAAACAATAGACTTAACGTCAGTCGAGGCCAGAGTTTAAGGCTTGGCTGGACTAGCAGATGTTTAGAATTGTTATTATTCTAACTTTTCGGTGAGGTAAAGCCTATCTCCAAAATAACACTATGGGAATCCTTTACAGGTTTGTAATATATAATATGTGTTGAATTGGTGCAAATGGTTTTATCTGAAGTTGAATGGAATACTGTTTCAACATGTACACATAAAAGATGACACCGTTCAACTGGCCCGAATATTTCACAAATTACATAGTGGATTTTGGTAGTGTTCCGTCACACACTGATTAGTTGCTAGGTCGCACTCTTTTGCTTACACTGCCTTCGTCAAATTCTTAGGGCTTCTAGTGAAGTTAGATTGATTCTAGACACACAATATTTAATGCACAGTTGCATATACGTCAATTCCCCGCAACAAAGAAATAATTAACTATCTAGTAGGCGTTGCTTCGCTCATTGTGAATACGATGCGTTGGTTTTCTTACTTTATCAAAAATGAATAAAATATCGCAGTTTTTATTTTCGTTAGACAGATTGAGGTACTTATTGGCGAGTACTTTCTCTGCGGAAGGCGCAAAACACTCAATAAATGCATAATAACGAAGCATGATATATTGATTTATAACTGTTTGTGCCAAAATCTCAATGCGGTTTGATCCAAGCTGGTTTGTTTGTTGTCGTACCCTGATTATGACCATGGGAGGTCAAAACGCGTCATTAATTGTGTCTGGCGGTAGATTTGCTATGTTGTTCGACAAAAGGTCATATACCATGCGATAAGTGTTTACTCCAAGTTCGAAAACTTTATTTAAAGAGTACTTACAATAGAGTTTTAATGGAATTGAGTAACGTAGCCCAAGATAACTTGTACACTCGTTGTAAAGAAAATTTGTTTTGTAACTCTTTTTCACTCCGAGAATTTCAATTGAGAACACAAATTTTTCGTTCTTGTAATTTTATCATCTCACATTTAATTATGCCAATACATTTGAGAAGGGCGACAAAAATTACAAAGTTCAAGTTGTGGCTACATAGACAACAGTGTCGAACAAGAGCTAGATTATTAGGGGCTTTTTTCATTCAAATTAAGATTGCGAGGTTGATTTACACATCAATCCAATTTTATTTAATCAGTTACACATATAACAAAACTCCTGTCAGTCAAACGTACGGATACGTTTAGACCTTCCATTATCATAATAAAAGTACGATGACAACCTGACTAGCGTGAATCAATCCATGTAGTGAAAGTAAAATTAGATATGCGGCTCTCACATCTACTGGTCTCGCATATATATATATATATATAAATGTAATATAATCATAAAAACATTGATTTCGCGGTTGTTGGTAACACTTCTTTAAATCAAGTTTGCATGCTTGAAGTAAGCACAAACCGCATGGTCTTTAACCAGACGTCAAACAATATAGCAAAACTACCGCCAGTCACACGCAAAGACACGTTTCGAACTTCCATGATCATCATCAGAGTAAAACGTAAAACTGACTAACGATGATAAAACCGCATTAAATATATAAGAAAAGCTGACTTGATTTGATATTTATTACTTCTTCGCAGTCAATGTTTGTGTAATATAATGAATTGTTCTTTTTGTTTCACCTGGCCTTCTGAAACACATCGCAAAAATTACAAAACTGTCTAGCTGTGAACCTTTAAAGTGAATTCTCTTGCCATTCTGTATATTGTAAGGCATTAAAATCTTGATACGCGGTAACTAAATAAAATCTTCGTTTCCGCAACATTTCACGAAACATATAGGGCGACATTTTATAGACATATTTTTTTGTAGAATATGAGTTGTGCAAAACTTTCCAGGAGAAGTGTAAAACATATTTTCAAATTATTTCGGCAGTGTGGCTTAGTCGTCAGAGCAACAAACTTCAAGCTGACGTAATCAGGTTCAAACCTATTCTGCGGAAAATTATGGATAGTATGTGAAGATTTGCCAATAAGGACAAAACACGTTTACTGGATGAATTTCCTTTTCAACATTAAAAAAGCTTAGTTTATAATGACAAACATATGGATTTAATGGGTTTAGTGTTTACATTAATATCGAAAGTACATTTTTTAAATATTTTATTACTGCCCGCGCAGCTAATGTTCGTTTTATTTTCAAACCAGTTTTTTTATGCATTTACAGTAGATATATTGTTTGAGTAAAAAAACTTTGTTAAAAGAAGGGGCTTAATTTAAGAGTAAAATAGTTCGACGAAGTTTTATTTTTTAAAGTTATCTAGGCCAAAAAGATGGGCCTGTTTATTATACATAAAAGCAGAACGAAAACACTAAAAAAATTTAAATTCAAGATCTTTGCTGAACTTAAAATAACACCTGTGGTTAAGGAATCATGGCGTATTTTGAAATGTAATAAATGTGACTTGAGAGATGAAGGTCATTTTGTGGAGATATTTTGTGCTAAAACTTTCTGAACTGTTTAGAATAATTTGAACGATGTGTTTTTCTGTATTCTTTTGTTAAGATGCTACGATACACCTACAGAATTTCTTTGCTTTTTCTGGTGAGTTTGACTTATTGGAAGAATTGTTTGAAATATCTAATGGAGTAATAAAATTCATAGAGTGTGTAGCAATGGAATTATTTAAATCATTTCCGTTATGGAGAATTCTTACGACGTTATTAATTAAAATTAGACCCATTGAAGTTATCGTATTCAACAGCTCCGTGCCAATTGTTTCGTCACCTGCTGAATAATGTGAAATGAAGACATTTCATGTTAAGCTTAATTTACGTATTTTTATAGATTTTTTAAAGTTTCTCATATTGTTCCAATAATTTACCAAGATCGTTAAAAAGAATAATAGGAAAGTTATTTGCGCATTGAATAATAAACGTCTAGTTTTAACCGCAGACTTCAGAAAGAAGTACTGACGTGCTGAAATCATGGCAGATTTTTATAAGTTCCCAGCAAGAAGATAAATGTACGATTCATTGATTGGATAAATAAATGATTCATTGATATATGCCAGAAAGATGATAATATGTAAAAGCTTGTCCGGTAATCATTTAGTAGAATATACTGCCAATTCTTAATTGAGCTGCTTGCAAACAAGACTTTATCAAATTTAATTCAAGATAAAGTGTTTGACGTTTCCTTGAATTGTAAAATAAATGTTTACAAGCAGAGAGGTCGATAAATCATTTTAATTTTGTTGTGGCATTGATTAAGAATAGCAGAGTTAGTTTCTTATGCGAATTTTTTTTCCCAAAATAATTCTGAACGTATGCAAGAAGATTGTTGAATATCCGTTTCATGATTATTATTTCACGCAAATTGACTAACATGCATTAAGTGACTTCTTATTGAGTATACATTTAGATGATTGCATGTACTACCAAAAGTCATATAATTGCAAATACTTATACGGTAATATTGACAAATTCCTAAGTATTTAGCTGATCCTCATTAATGAATTCGAAAACATAAATGGTATGCATTCAAATCTAAAATGTGTATATCAGAGTTCGTAGTTAACATCACGCTTACTTGCAAAATTGAAGCTCAGTCAAACGCATAGACTTTCCTGGACATTTTGAAAGTCACACAGGAAATAAGTAGTAATATATTGCAAAAGGGGATCAGTAATAAACAGCAAAATCATCACAGGGCAGTCCCAAATAAGCAAACAGAATAATTAACCGAAACATTTTAAGCATATCTGTTTTAAAAGAATTTTAATTTAAAGAGATAGAAGTGTTTCAAACAACACCGTTTGCTTCGATCTTTATTATTAACATTATATATATATATATATATATATATATATATATATATACATATATTTGTCAATATAAAATAAGCATTGTGAAATGTAGAAAAGGCAACGTATACAGTAGACCAGTTTCGTCCTTATTGGGAACCTATCAATTAATGTCGATAATTTGCCGCGGAAAGGTAGCGCAGTGACTGTCCTGTAATGAACATCGTGTCTAAAATGATTCCAAACGGCTCTATCTGAAGAAAATGCAACCCGAAATCACATATGTTAGTATATCACTGAAAATTATGTGTAGCGTGCGGCAGGGTGGCTTATTGGTTTGAGCAGCAGACTCGGAAGCAGACGTGCCCAGGCTCGAGCCCTGCCCACGGAAAACTCTGGACATTGCCTGATGAGTTGTCAAAAGGAATTTCCTTTTCAACACCATATAATGCTTAATTTATACTGAAAAAATTATATATAATTGGGTTGATGTTTATATCAAGATAGAAACCTTGATTAAATGATTTCTATCTCCGTTCGCGCAACTTATTTTCGATTAATTTTGTTAGATGTCAAGTATCTCGTGACATTTATTTACGCGAACAGGAAAGGAAAACATAACAAGGAGTTGTGAAACACGAAACAAAAAATGCTAATATTTTCATTAAACTGGACTCGCTGTCTGATATATGCATTTTTAAATTAAAATTAATTTATTACTACCCCGTAGTCTAACAAAGTGATAGTAATTATTGCACTGAGCGCCTTCTGAAAGTCATTGCAAAGAATCGTGGCTCTACAGTTGATCATTCCAAAATGGCTATCTTGTAAATATTCAATAGTTGCACAGAGCGCCATGTGTCTATGACGAGGAAATAGCTAAAATCGTTTTATAATACACTCGGCTCACATAAGGGATACACTTGTTTAAATGACCAAGCAATTTGTTTTAAAAGCCAAACTCAAAACCAGGCGAATTTTCGCGTGGTTTACAAAGCAATTACCAAGGAAAAATTATGAATTACCAAGTTGCTTTTTGTGTGCTTCTTTCTTCTGAGTTGAATAAAAAAGAAATTTGAATACAAACTTTGTATAATTTGATGATGCTTTTTGTGTGTGTACATTTGTGAATACGTCTGCGTAAACTATTATTTCTTTTGTTGGCGTATAATGTAAATATACAATCTAGCTTCATCCGTCAACGCTTCTATTAGTCAATACATAATGAAGCAGATATTTCAGTCATAATGAAATTCTGCCTACTTTATCTAACATTTTTTGGCAGAGTAACAGCTAAAATGTTAGGCATGACATCGCTTTGAACGATAGACATACCACTCAAAATCCTATTCAGTTCTTCATAGTTAAGGAAGGACAAATTCAAATTTCTTGCGGTGAATTGTACATTCTTTTTACCCGCGCGGCGTTGCCTGTAATCTTCTAAACACCAGCAGCAAAGTATTTTAGAACTGCAGCATAGTAATAAACTGATGCGCCAGCATTAATGCATTCAGACTAGTTACCATTGCATAATAGACTGTGTACGTGAACAAAATGCAGATCAGCGTGAGTTGATCGAAATTTGGCCTTTATTACGACCAGACAGCTTGCTAAAGAGATTTATTGCTAGACTATAGCAATTGGCCTTGTAACTGTGTTATTGTTAGTTTTTTTTACAAAAGCCGCGAATAAGGCAACATAATATGTTCGCAAACAAATTGAATATATTAATAATGATGATAACGGAAATTTTAAGGCTTAAACGTATGCTTTTTCAACTTCTAACCGAATTTGTTATTGAAGCTATCCTGAAGTTATATAGGCTTCTATTTTGCCCAGTGTAAGTAAGAGCAGATACCTAATGCAGTAGCTACAGAATCTTGCTTAAAAATAATCATATAGAAAATTATTTAAATCAAGTTTGCCAGCTTATCATAAACACCAACCACATTGTTTTTAATCAGACGCACAACATAGCAAATCTAACGTCAGGCTTATAGGCACCAATATTTAGAATTAATCAGTACCTAATAATTTTTAATCAATGTGGAAATTAGAAAAACAGTGGTTTGTCAAAACAAAAACATCAGAACTGAATAAATAAATATATATAAATATATACTAGAGTTTTGTCCTGTCTGGTAGTGTCCAGTCTCTGATTAGGGCCTACTTCACCACAACTAGTTGCAAAACGTGAATTAAAGCGGTGTCTTTCACGTCATGCGAGACTTGCCGGCATCATTGACAATCGAGCTCACACACCGTATAATAAATAGTCTTTTAGTTTTGTCTGCTCCATCGTAAATGAAAATAATATCAGAGTCGTGCTGAATCTGAGTCGGAACGTTGCCATAAATACAAATCATTAAGGAGGCCAGCAGTGCGTAAACTTATGACAGTTCATTTACATTTACCTAATAATTAAGCTAGTTCTATAGAAAAAAATTACCTACATAAATTGATCTATGCATTATGTGACAATAAGTGTACACAATATCTGGAGGAACTTGTCTGTAAAGGTTGATTCTAATGACATCAGTTATTAGATGAAGCGTGAAGGTAGAATAAGCGCGGACCTAATGTGCGTAATTTTAATAATTACAGTTAAATAATGCTATTATTATCTGGTTGATTCAGTTTTAATTTTGGCTATAGAATAACAGGAGATTGATTCGCTTAGTGAACAACGTACTTTATTCTATAAACAATAAGTGCTTTCTGAACTATTGCCAATAATGGCTGTCACTATACCTGGATAAAGCCGAAAAAATAAAATCGAATCCATGTTACCATAATTAAATCGGAACAACTTGATACAGAAGCTATGCCGGGAAATTTGATTGATTAACCAACTTAATGAACGCTTAAATTTAATCAAGGTTGCAATCTTGATAAAAACACCTGACCTATAATTTACATACATTTGTCAGTAGAAATTAAGTATCGCATAATGTGGAAAAGTCAATTCTTTCAGTAGACCAGTTTCGTGCTTGTTGTGAAATCATCACGTACTGTACAGAATTTGCCGCGGTCAGGGTTCGAAATTGGGCACGCCTGCTTTGGAATCAGATGCTCTAACCACTGAGCAACTCTGCCGCATACTACACACAATTTTCAGTTATACACCAACTAATGATTCATGGTTAGCCTTTCCTTTAGGTAGAGCCTATATAACATCCCTTTAGCCCTAAAGTTCCAACTAATCATCCCCAAACTGTCATTTCAGAATAGATACCGCGTTACATGGGGAAGTGATAAGGAAATGAACATTTATATAGTTCAACCCACATTGGTTGTGCAGGCGGTGATAAAAATTAATTTTAATCACGGTTGCGTTCTTAATATAAAAACCTGACCCATACATTTGTCATTATAAAATAAGTACTGTTTAGTGTGGAAAAGGCAATTCATCCAGTAGACCGGTTTCGTTCTTCTTGAAAATTCATCACGTACTGTCCAGAATTTGCCACGGACAGGGCTTGAACCTGGACACGTCTGATTCGGAATCTGGCACGCTAATCACTGAGCGAATGGATGGCTGCAGACGAGCCAAGTTTCGAGCCCTGTCCGTGGCAAATTCTGGCCAATACGTGACAACCTCCCAATAAGGAAGAAACTGGTCTATTGGATGAATTACCTTTTCCACGCTATACAATCCTAGATTTATACTGAAAAATGCGTGTACATAATGGGTCAGGTGTATATATCAAGATCGCAACCTTGATAAAAGTAATTCTTATTACCGCCCGCGCAACCAATGTTCGTTTAATTATATTAATGAACGCTTGCATGTCTCAATAATCTTAGTTTGACAGACAATCAATCTACCTTTCGATAATTATCTCCTTATTTGATAGCTCATCATTAGTTGGCATGATAATCGTTCTAATAGAATCTTAGTCGTCATTTCTACACTCTGGCTCCAACTTGAGGCCTGAAACTGATCTAACTATATCCGTCGTGATTACTAGTTTTGACCTACCTAAAAGAAGGCGGTTCATATTGACATTGATTTTCATCGCAGTTAACTTATGGAATAACGAAAGGAAACATTCCACCAATTCATCTTGATACTCTAAGACAATTTTCATGATGAAACTGATTAAAAAAGCTCCAAAATACAACAGTGACTACGGATCGGAAGGGACGATGATCGATTTTTGAAATTAAAACATTAAAAATCTATTAAAAATTAGTTCAAGTGCATATGTTTATGTGGCTTATAGCAACAAATCAGGATCAAATGCACAAAATTGAGTAGTATTACGAACGGAGTTTTTGGCAAACTATGCTCAGATTTTCAGCATCTGCTAATCGATTCCGTACATATAATAGCTAACCTTGAAGAAATGTTTAATTTGGTATGCTGGGCATATCGCAGGCATATTTAGCAGAAAATCGGAGTTAATGCATCGTGACCTATGAAGCATGAACCGAGGTGAACTTATTACCACCTCAACGCATTCACTTAATTATCTAAAAAATATAGTCTTTTGTATAATAAATGTAATCATGTAGTGCATCAATTGTATAAAATAAAGAATATGAAATAAAAGATCTTAAAATGAGTGCATTCGTGGTTAATTGACTAGTTCTTACTAAGCCCAGTCGTGAATTAAGCAAACTAGGATAAACTTTTGATAATTTAACAATTCCCAAACTTAATTTTTATTAGTCTTTTTAACTTCAATTGGTGTGGTTTTGTGCTCATATACCGATCAACAACTTGACTAAACTGAAAATCTCTATCTGTTAAGTACGCTAAATATATAAATATTGCATTGAACCGATTAACACCGGTCGTAAAAGAACTCTCTCACATTCTAAAGCTGAATCGGTTCCATCTGATTAGTAAACGATTACTGTAAATTTAAACAAATTATTCTTGTAATAGTTTAAAATCGATGGAAAATATTTTCAAAATAAATATGATAATTTTCCTTGAATGATGTCGCAAATACCACAAAATTTGGTAGCTGGTGTTGATCGAGGCTGGAAAGTAAGGCTTTGCTACAAGAGCAGTTGTGCATAAACGATTGTTAATCTCAATATTTTAGAAATTTTGCGTATCTCCAAAAACCATAGTTTCAGTAAATATTTCATAATATATAGTGCGTTGGCTTTGAACTTGCATTACTGTTTACTTCCTATGAAGTTAATTCAATTACCGATAAAATATATACTCGTATAGAAGATTGTAAAGTCCAAATGTCTCACATCTCTCGACCAGTTATGTGGAGGCTTTTGGGCAAAGTTCCGCATGCTACTGATCGGTCATCAGTACGCATAAAACGATTGTGCACCTTTCGTTCATACTGTCTTTGGTTTATCTTTCTCGTTTTCTTTAAAATAATCTTTTACTGGGTGCGCAATAATTAATACACAATTGTATATATATTAGTGTTCCGCACCAAAAAAGTATCTAACTGTTATATATTTAATTGAATGATGTCATAATTACCGCGAAAAGTTATAAATGATATTGATCAAAGCCAGAATATATTGATTTTATAAAGTAACAGGCAATCAGAAGTAGTTGTATATCTCAATTTTTGCGAGATTGAGCAGATTTTTAAATCCAATATGTTGGTACTGTGTACCGACTCGTCAACTATAGTGTTGGTATCGGGTACTGATTCAATCGCCGTATTGTTGATACCTTTTACAGACTCGGCATATATATTGCATATATTGAGTTAGCCTTGAAGTCGCATTGTCGAACACTTTCTATGAAGTTAACTTCACTATTGCAGGTTTACTGATAAGTCGCTAGTTAATACGAAACGAATACGCACGGGATTATACTTTCCGTTTATGCTGTGTTTGGCTTATCCTTCTGGTCACTACTGAACTAAATTGTTACTAGGTGAGCAACACCTAATGCACAATTCCTCTAGTAGATCGGTTTCGTCTTTATTGGGAACTCATCACATACTGTCCAGCATTTGCTTCGAACAAGGCTCGAACCTGGGCACATTTTCTTCGGGATCTGGTGCTTTCACCACTGAGCCACGAAGACGAACTCAATGCGCAGTTGGAAATGGGGAGCATTCGAATCTTTTCGAAACCTATAGTGCAAGTTCGTAACTTTGATTTTATTAACTGTTACTTGGTGCAAACCAACTAATAAACAGTCACTTATAATATATTCATGATATATTTGTTTGATAACGTAGAATTAGTATTTCGTGTGCTTTTTCAGTAATGCCTAACTAAAGCAATCCGTCTAAAATAATAATTATTATTATTATTTCCATTTTTAGTGCAAGTTTTTACATAATTCACAGTTCTCAAGGTCATGGTGCTGCAAATTATATAATTAATATGTAATAACATTTCATAGATAGTACTATAATGACTAATTTACTAAAGTTAATTACTTGTAGATTTGGGTAATCGCGTTGTGCTGTAAGTTATCTGTGCAGAATGTAAAGTTTGAATACGAAAAGTTCTGAACGGCTTTTCAGTTCTTCTGTTATGTAAATCAAGGTTGCCATCTTCATATAAACTCCAGTCCGATTATGTACATACATTTGTCAGTCTAAACCAAATATTGTATAATGTAGGAAAGGCAATTCGTCTAGAAGATCGGTGTCGATCTTACCAGAAACCCTACATGTACTTTCCAGAATTTGCCGCTAAAATTTTTTCAAACTTAATGTTACTCTAGATTCTTTCTTGTTCGATACGCCTAGAATAGACCGAACTATTTTATTGGATATGTTGAAGTTTTTAATAAATTTGACTCTCTGCCTAACACAATATTTGCGCTTGGTAAGACAATGTTATCCACCTAGAACTACTACTACAATTATTATTGTTATTATTATGATTATTATTACTATTACTATTGCTACTTATTGTAATGCTACTTCTTATACTACTACTACTACTAATGCTACTTCTTCTTCTACTACTACTACAGCTTCTACTAATACAACTACTACAACTACTTATACTACTACTATTACTACAGCTACTACTACTACTAGTGGAGTTAATAAAATAATTCTACTACTGCTACTGCTAACATTAATACTAACGGTATCTTTACTAATACTACTACTACTACTTTTGCTACCACAGCTGCTATTACAACAACTACTACAAATAATAATAAGAATAATAAGAAAAATGATAATATTACTGCTACAACTACTGCTATTATTATTATAACTACTACTACTGTAATTATTATCACTATTATTATTATTATTATTATTAGTAAAAGTAGTAGTAGTAGTAGTATTAGTAGTATTAGTAGTAGTAGTAGTAGTAGTAGTAGTAGTAGCAGTAGTAGTAAGTAAGTGGTATTACTACCAATATTATCACTACTTGTACTACTACTACTACTACTAATAATAATAATAATAATAATAATAATAATACTACCACTACTTGTATAACTACTTCTAATACTACAAATACTACTATTATTACTACTTATTTTTCTATTACCACGATAACTACTATTTATAATTCTGTTACTACCAATATTATTACTAATACTAATACTACCACTAATTCTACTTCGATTATATCAACAACGACAATAACGATTCTAGTACTGCTACTGCTTCTAATTACATTTCTAAAACTATTACTTTACACTTTTGGTTGTATTATGGTCGAGGGAAACAAGTAGATTCAAATGGTGTTTTAAAATTATCTGTTTTATCTATAATAGTTATACGGTTTAGCTAGTCAGTTATCGCCAACAGATCAAGTTTCTGCATTGCAAAATTTGTATGAATCCAACAATTGTGTTAATTAGCAGATTTCAAGAATTCTGTAATTATTTGTTCGTTTAGATTGAATGCGTATGATAAATCAGTTATATGAATATCTATTGTAATACTATGCCGAAGCGTAAATATAATCTTTGTCAGTTAACCATTTTAAATCAAATAATTCTACGTTGACATTTTTTTTCACAAGTCTCCCGATGAATTGACCCTCTTTGGTCTGTTTGATGTCTACCCAATCCAGTTATAATGTCTGCTTCATTCCCAATGAAGAAGAATATTTATATATATATATACATATATATATATATATATAATATATATATATATATAAAACAACGTATTCCATGGAATAACATTTATTAATAACTCTTATTTCTACCAGTATCTACAGCCATTGTTCTGGATTCGTTAGTATATTCGTTCATCCAATCCCACTGTACATCTGTTGTAACCAATCCCCTCTTCGTTATGTAAGTCTTTGGTTTGCGCAATTTAGACCACTCCTTTTGCGTAAAATCATATGGTTTTTCATCGCTTTCATTGTGATTGCGTCCATAAATGGTGGGTGTTTTGTATTTTGCGAAACGTTGGCTATTTTTGAATGCCTGTAAGTTATGTCTTTGTTCCAGTCCAATTTAATTTCTTTTTGAATTACTTTCGGCACGTTTAAGCAGGGCTTCAGCTTATTAATTGCAATATCTTCATAAGCCAGAAGCATTTTTTCCGTTTTTGCCTTGTACAGAACTGAAAAATTGTTACTACTAACAGCATGGCCTGTGAGTAGTACATGCTCGCAAATTGATGATTTTTGTGCAGGAGCTGCACCCCTTTTATTAGTTTTTGAGAGATGCTGAATTATTCTAGTTTCGAGCCTCCTTTTTGATCTGCCGATGTACTGAGCGTTACAGGTAAATTGAAATTTGTATACAGATAAAGGTGTTGATGTCATAGAGAGGCTATATTTTTTATTCGTGCGCATCAGTTTTGTTGTGTTGAACACCATTCTCACCTGTATTGATGGAGACTGCGCTTAGTCGCTCGAATTACTTTTCTTTTGAAGATTACATCTGGAAGATCACCTCCAAAAGAAACACTAAGCAGTACTCTCTGGAGTGTTTTGTTTT
>JAQBSW010007738.1:0-38758 GCA_029291075.1 Eudiplozoon nipponicum | reverse complement strand
TATATCGAATAAAATTGAAATGATGAAACGAAAAAATTGAATTTCCAAATCGCAATTCAATCGGTTTCATTTTAACTTTTAAGGTTTTTGGCACTGTAACCGCGTTATTGAAACAGATTGCTGCTATCCTTTGACAATATACCTGTGTATATCACAAATTTTACTAAGTCTCGACTTCTATATAATTAAAATTGAAAAGTTAGTTTCGTTGAACTCATTTCTACACCAGCTGGTGCAGCAGAAACGAAGCCGCTATTATTTTATTAAAGAAAGGAAGGACAAAAAATGGATAAATAAATATTCTCAAAACTCAAATTCATAATTAATTACGCAATTGACCTATATTTATGTGTTAGTTTGTAGTGTAATTTGTAACAATGATAGAACTGAACAAGTGACATGGGACCATTTTTTTTGTTAAAAATTTTGGCGTGGAAATTTAATGTAATGTAAAACGCGTTAACACCCGTGAATATGCGGTTCAGAAGAGCGCTGTCAGGTGGTTAAGTAACAAGTACAACAATGAAAATTGGAGATTAAGAAGGAATTTTAGATTTATTAAATCCAGTTACTTAAATTCTCCGTTTTAAATAACCTTAGGCGTATGAAGTGCCAGGCGGAATGTAGAGCATGCGATTCAATTGAAATCTTTTTCCAAAAATGTAACATTGTTGTTCTGCGATTAATGTTGTGCGTATGAAGAAAAATATGGTTATAAATAAGCTTGAATGCTGATTTGGAATTTCAGTAAAAAACTTACACACTTGATCTAATACGTTCAAAAGTAGGACTGGCGAGTCACACAAAAATAAAATTTGCGTTTACGTAACAATTGGAAACGTCTCATGTAGCTTAAACACCTATAAATGCCTCTTATTGCAAATATTGCATATCTATGTTTATGGCACAACATATGCAATGGATTTCCATTTGCGTATTTCAAATAAACTAAGTTCCTTTTACATCGCAATGGAAGTTGAATAACTTATTATAAATATTTTCTTAACAGGTATTTCATATCCGTCATGATGCCGCTAGAAAAAAATTCCCCTACCTTTCATCGTATTTATATATAGCATTCATAAAAATCTCAGGTCTGCCGCAGACTTCTAAGAAATGTCAGTGATTTACCATATCATAGTTCTGTTACACTTTTCCTCTGATAGAGTTTGTTTCACATCAATTTTTTTAAATTGCAAATGAACCATAAATTATTCATTGTGAGCAGTCACTGCCCTTTAACAATAATAATCATATACACTAATAGAATTTTTCAATATCGGTTCAAACACAATTTTTCCATCAAAAGTATATCAATTGTTTTCTGTTGTGATTGATAATAAAGTAACATAATGCACAGCTTTTCCAATGTAATAATACAGATTGAAGACAAAACTATTCAAAAAGATATTTTCCTTCTTAGACTCATGCTTATCCTTTGTTTAACCACGAAAACGTATTGTCGTAATCACAATTTAAATGATCAGTAGGATTGTGTAATTTTCCACGTGTAATAAATAGAAATATCAAAGACACCTTAGACGGAGGCGTTTTTCTAACAGCGTTTGGCGAGTTATTGCATATTTAATCGATTTTTATAAAAGGTAATACCTTTCCCGCTGTATTTTCGACTAATAGAGGAAAGATCGTCAAATTTGCAGACCTAGTTCATACTCCATGAATGTTTGTTATTGAAATAAATTTATACAATATCACATACTGCAAAACCATAACGTTTGTAGTGTTACGAATTATAATCTACTGGCATATATGATGTAGGAGACTGGACTAATATTCTTCATATCTTTTCTTTGTCCAACATCTAGCTTTCTTGACAAATCTTTTTTCATTCAATGAGATGTTTATCTTTTATAGCGCTCACATATTCTTAGCACAGAAAACAAATATTTCACCATGTACCTCAGCAAAAGCTGTACATTAAATTATTATGCTTAAATACTTGATGTATTGCAGAATTTAGATCTCAGAAACATCATTTATCACAGCATCATGAAAGTAAACATTATTGAATTATGCTCCATAACCGATTTTTATGAATTCGTAATTATATTGTTTATTTCCGTCCCATATACTATTAAAAGATACCTCAGATCATACAAATCATGTGTTTTGTTAATTTGAGAGAACGATATTTTTTGATCTATTGGAAAGATGATATTTAGTTTAACGGAACGTTTTCAAACCCGACCAATGAGGACATTAGTATGCAAATTCACAAATCAGAATTTATATAAAATTGTCTCCAAGCTTTGTCCTTTAGTAACACCATTTGTAACTCTTATTTATTTCAATACTAATTCTTCAATTATATAAATAATATATATTTATATATAAAAGTAATCAGACCGATATTAAATGAATTAATTGCCTTCATAATGATATCAAAATCTTTTTAAATATCGATAAATGATACATATGTATATATATATATATATATATATATATATATATATATATATATATATATATAAATCTTAGATTTTCTCATCAAACGTAGTTACATTCATCCACATGGAAACATTGTATTACATGTCGATCGATCTGTCGTAAATCCATATTGGCATGCTTCAAAATCCACCTGCAATATAAATTCTAAATGTTCTTGTATTAGTCATTCCATTGTCCTCAAACAGGTATGGATAATAAAAATTAGACTTAAATCACTGGCACACGTTTTCTTACCTACCTTAGGGTTACGGTTAAAGTACGATCGTTTGAATATCGATTGGTATTTATCACTTCCTCAAAATTCAGTTTAAGAAGAAACAAAGCGCATTCATAAGAGTTTAAGGCATTTGAAATTGGTTATAAGTCAAGGTGATATTTGTGGATTTTATATTTTACGTTTAATATTAATTTTACCAATGCATCACTGGCAATAACACGTTCTGCTGGTTAATTAACGGAAAGATCAGATAGATCACTAATAAGACAGAAAGTTTGAACCAGATAAGAAATTACAAAATAGTTCCTCGAATTCACAGAGAAATAAATTTAAAACCTTGCATTTATTTCAAACACAGAAATAAATATGTTCTATGTGATGCCACATTTCTATTACTAAAGCACTAAATATGCAACAGATTTTGCTGCGAGTATTTAATAGAATATATCCTTACCCATTACATTGGTAATTGAATATATTGGCATGATTTGTTTCATAAAGTAAATTTAATAGCTACAATATATTTATAAGAAAGGTTGCTCCTAAATGTGCTCTAAGTTTTTTTTATCTATCAGATGAATTAGTTAAATATAAGTGTTTAATTTATTCAAGTTTATTTTGTGTGGACAGATTTATTCGCAAATTCACACTTACACACGTATTAAGCGCAAATAGATTGAATGTAAGCTAATTCCATAATATACATATTTCTTCAGTTTTCTTAATTGAAACACTTGAACATGACCAACTATAAGGAAAGATGTAATGATATGTCATCTCCGTAGTGTTATTAAACTCTCTGCTCTTTGAATTTTTCAGTGTTACACGTTAGCTGGGCATGAATGCAGTACGTTATGTTGTCTTGACTTTAATAAATTACAAAGAAAACATGATGGAAACACAATTCTAAGCGGTATACCTTAAGATTGATAGGACAAATACGCACTAAATTCGAAGAAGCAATTTGCAGTTATTTTAAGAAAAAAACACTTATATCAGAATTAAGTATATATGCCCAATAGGAAACCTGTAATGTTTGTAGATAGGAGGGAAATTATATTAAACGCCAGCTTTAATTTTTTTTAAAAACTAGTTTATACTGATTTCCAGCCACCCAGAAATAAATATTAATTTTAAATTTTTGAACTATTGTAATTTGAAAACTTCTATACATTAATAGAAACGTAAGGGCCGTCTACTGAGTTAAATATAATTGATCAAATTGTGAAGATCAAATCGAAAAAATGTCCCAATTAATCTTATTCATGTATAATGCTTATGATTTTTTGCTTATATGCTACAAATTAGCATATATTAAACTTTAAATAATTTGACAAAATTTAACTTGTACATAGTAAATTAATTTTGCTGAAAATGATGTACGGATTATTTGCTATTATTTCCTTTGTGATTGCCAGTGCTTTAGGCGAAGAAATGGAACATCCTGTGCATAATCCCGATGGAACATGCTCTTGGAATCGATAGGTTTCGATCTGTGCTATTACCATATAAAAATATTTTAAATGTTCATTTATAATAAATTATCACTTTTAAACTCGTCTTTCAAGCGGAATTTGCAAACATAATTGATGATAAAATTTTAAATGTTAGTATATGAACTACAGGCTGGTATTTTGTATAACAGAAAATATAAAGTTTCTACGAATTTAGGCCAATGTTCATATTCGACGATCAGGAAAATTATCTTCTTTACATTTGCTTGTAAATTGTATATAGAAACAACGGCTTGCATAGCTAGGTTCGGTACATAGTTTCAGACTGAGCATACAATTTATTATTAGTTAGTTACGTTATTGATTAAAAGGAGCATTTAATTGTCGCTGCATCTTTTGCTTACATGTTATAGATATTTTGCGAATTTGGAACGTGGCATCTAATGGGTCATAACAAACTTTTAATGAAATAGGTTAGGAAGAATTTATTTTTCATCTGAAATAAAGGTGTTAATTTTAACAGTCTAATGGTAATATTTACTATGAAATTCCTTAATGACAGAAGTTAAAGAAAATAGAAAATTTACCAATGTCGGCTTAAATCTCTTTTAGAGCTTATTATATTTGTCATACATTTGTCACAACAATGTTTTGTGTACAATATCAATGTTTCTTTAACATCGGTACATTTACGAGCAAAGCTTTCTTTAGACACTAACGCAAATTCATATTAAAGAAATATTAATCCCGCAAATTTTATACATCTGACGGGCGTATTACGCGCGTTTCTCTATTTTTATCAAACAAAAGCCGATTAATTACAATTAAATTTGCAGTTAAAGAAATATCAAATAAAACTGCTTGAAACTCACAGAGATTTCTGCTAAAATCATGATTACGAGAAATATTGTGTAAAACCAGAATTAGCCTATGTGACCTTAAAGAGAACTATATTTGTCAAAATTGAATTCGTTGGGTTGTAACGCGCAGCGGTGTAATATATACAAATGCCTGACAATGAAAATTAGTACACAATGAAAGGGGCTAACCTTCCAGGAGGTTTTATGTCTCTGTCGTAACGTGTAAACACTGATGTTGGCTCTGTCGACACTGACTCTGGTTCCTCTATATCTCGCCTCGGCGTGTCGGGTCAGTTGGCTCTGTTACTGATGAGATGTCGGACGTCAACCATTAGTCGGCCAAACTATCTTGAGGTGGAATAATCGTTACTTCCAGGCCTGATAGATCAACATCGTGGAAGAGCGGGTCATTAGTATCAACGTCGACTGAAGATAATCTGGGTTTGGAGACAGCTTTAGCTTTGCCATTAATCTCCAAAATTATGTAATTCTGACGTTGATCTAACACACAATACAGACCGCGCTTCGGTTTGGCTAGAATCCTGTTATCCATGTCTTTGTTGACGAATAAACATTTGCGGCTACCAAAATCTTTGCGCCAGGCAGCCGTAGATATTCGCAAATACCATTTCAGCGAAGCTACATTTGATCGGCTGTCAAGTTCTTGTACGCATTGAAAGGAGTACTTTCGGCAAAGCCGCAGGCCAATTGTCTTCTGAGCTAGCCCTGAGCGTCACATTCACTTTTGGTATGGACGTTCGACGAAACCGTTTGCTCTAGGATTACAAGCCGCGGTCAAGGATTGTTTCACACCATAGTATTTCAGTAGGGCAGCGACCCTGCGCCGGGAATCTGAGCGCCACATTCGATTGTCACTTCAGCTGAAGCACCAAACCGAGCGAACCAATTGAGCTCTAAAGCATTACTGACAGTGTCTTGCTTTACGTCTGGCGGTGGTATGGCCTTATATCATCGAGTTGTGCAATCCCAATGTGACAGTAGATAGCGTATATTGTTCAGGGCAGGTGAGGTTATCTGAAACTGACTTTGGGCTCTTGGATGACTTGTGACGCCGTTTTAGTGTGTCTCATTACTTTGTATTTCTGACATACTATACATTGTTTTGAGCACTTCTTGACATTTTGCCGCATGCCAGGTCACAAATACTTTCTGGATAAAATTTTCACTGAGGCTTCGCCAGATGAGTGGCTCATTGAATTGTAAACCTCGGAGATCTTTTGACGGAGTTTTTCATGTATAAACGGTCGAGGGCCCACAGCAGTTATTTCACACTGCAGCAAAGTTCCATCATAAACAAGTGTTTTCAGGCGAATGACATAATCTTGCAGTGCTGCTTGCTATTTCTGTGTACGTGTTAGTAAATTACACATGTTAGAGGCATAGATCTCTGCAGGACGGCTCAGGCAGTCTGCAACTACGTTTTCGGATCCTATGACGTGAGTCATTTCATATTCGCACTCGTGTATTCGTGTAAGTTGCGAGTTGATACGTCGTGAATATAAATACTCTTTATTTCATCTGGGCATCGGGAGATGAGGAATGTGGTCGGTGTAGATCTTGAACATTCGGCCATCCAGATAGGTGTGGAAGTGTAGGATCGACCTGTAGACTGCGAGTAACTCTTTCCCTAATGTATCATATCGCGTCTCACGAGGTTGAAGTTTTTGCGAGTAGAACGCGGTAGGTCCGTTTATGCCATTGATGGACTGTTGAAGTACTGCGCCTGTGGCAACGTCGGATGCGTCAGTCGCTTTGCATAAGGCCCTTTTCGCATTCTCGTACGCTTGCTTGTCGTCCACGTTGAGCTGAATCAGTTGTGATTTCTTGATAAAACGGCTTTCTGGCACGAGGTATTTGTGAAGAGGTTCCAGATTCTTAGCAAGGCAAGGCACGAATCAAAAGTAGTATTTTATCTTACCCAAGAATTGTCGTAACGCTTGAACGGTGGTTGGAGGTTGTATATCTTGAAAGCTACGAACATTAACAGGTAGAATAGTCATGCTTTTCTCGGAAATTTGATGACCGAGGCATTCAATTGATGTTTGTGCAGACGCATTTGTTGCCATGAAGCCGTAGGCCATTATCTGCTAGACGTGCGAGTAGATTGTTAATATGCTGCATATGTTCGGACATTAAGTTGGAGAATACCAGAATGTCGTCTAAGTAGGGAATTACAAATGGTAGTTCATCTAGTATTTCGTCCATAACGCGTTGAAATATGTGAGATGCGTTCTTAAGACCGAAAGGCATATAATGATATTTGTGAGTGCCACCTCCTGTGAATATGAGTGCAGTGTAGTATACGGAGTCTTTTTCCATCGGTACTTGATAGTAGGCTTTCACTAGGTCGAGTTTTGAGTACACAGAAAGACAGATAGCAGATCTGAATAGAACAGCTGGATTTGACAGGATGTACGAATCAGACTGTGTGAAATAATTGAGAATACGATAATCCACGCACACTCTAAATGTTCCGGTTTCACTCTTTGGTGATACTACCTCAGGCGGCGCAAATGGCGAGCTGGATATTGTACAGATGCCTTGTTGACGTAGCATGGTGAATTCTGGCTGAGCGGCCTTATGTTTGTGTAGTGCCAATGGACGTGCTCTGCGAGGATAAGGAAGTGGCTCCGAAAAGATGATACAATAAGCTGTGATGGCATGCTTCCTCTTGAGATCGGGCATAAGAGATTGCTGCGGGTCCGTCGAAGTGCAAGACGTATCATATTTTCGTAGCCACTTCCTCATCCTCACAGAGCACGTCCATTGGTACCACACCAACATAAAGCCGCTCAGCCAGAATTCACCATGCTACATTCTCCAGATTGGTCTCAAACTTTTGAACTGCTCACTGACGCATCCGACGTTTCCACAGGCGCAGTACTTCAAAAGTCCAACAATGGCATACACGCACCAACCGCGTTCTACTCGAAAAAACTTCAACCTCGTGAGACGCGATATGATACATTAGGGAAAGAGTTACTCGCAATCTACTGGTCGATCCTACACTTCCACACCTATCTGGATGGCCAAATGTTCAAGATCTACACCGACCACATTTCTAATCTCCCGATGCTCAGAAGAAATAAAGAGTATTTATATTAACGACGTGTCAACTCGCAACTTACACGAATACACGAGAGCGAATATGAAATGACTCACGTCATAGGATCCGAAAACGTAGTTGCAGATTGCCTGAGCCGTCCTGCAGAGATCTATGCCTATAACATGTGTACTTTACCAACAAGTACACAGAAATAGCAAGCAGCCCAGCAAGATGATCCATCACTTCGTACATTTGATGTCAATCGCCTGAAAACACTTGTTTATGAACTTTGCTGCAGTGTGAAATAACTGCTGTGGGCCCTCGACCGTTTATACATGAAAAACTCCGTCACAAGATCTCCGAGGTTTACAATTCAATGAGCCACCCATCTGGCGAAGCCTCAGTGGAAATTTTATCCAGAAAGTATTTTTGACCTGGCATGCGGCGAAATGTCAAGAAGTGGTCAAAACAATGTATGGAATGTCAGAAATACAAAGTGATGAGACACACCAAAACGGCGCCACAAGTCATCCAAGTGCCCAAAGTCCGGTTCACTATCAAATCGGGATTGCACAACTCTATGATATAAGGCCATACCACTGCCAGACATGAAGCGAGACACTGTCAGTAATGCTTTAGAGCTCAAATGGTTCGCTCGGTTTGGTGCTTTAGCTGAAGTGACAACCGAATGTGGCGCTCAGATCCTCGGCGCAGGGTTCGCTGCCCTACTGAAATACTATGGTGTGAAACACTACTTGACCGCGGCTTGTAATCCTAGAGCAAATGGTTTCGTCGAAAGTCCATACCAAAAGTGAATGTGGCGCTCAGGGCTAGCTCAGAAGACAATTGGCTTGCGGCTTTGCCGAAAGTACTCCTGTCAATGCGTACAAGAACTCGAGAGCCGATCAAATGTAGCTCCGCTGAAATGGTATTTGCGAATATCTACGGCTGCCTAGCGAACTAGTCCGATCACGCTCTGAAACTGCAATAACGATAAACGATCCGGAATTTCTGTTTCCAATTCGAAGTTACCTATATTATAACGCTCAGTATCGGCCGATCTGTCTTACACGTCAGCAACATGGTCAAATCTATAAACGAAAAGATTTTGGTAGCTGCAAATGCTTCTTCGTCAACAAAGATATAGATAACAGGATTCTAGCCAAACCAAAGCGCGGTCCGTATTGTGTGTTAGATCGACGTCAGAATTACATAATTTTGGAGATTAATGGCAAAGCTGAAGCTGTCTCCAAACACAGATTATCTTCAGTCGACGTTGATACTAATGGCTCGCTCTTCCACGATGTTGATCTATCAGGCGTGGAAGTAACGATTATTTCACCTCAAGATAGTTTTGTCGACCAATGGTTGACGTCCGACATCTCACCAGCAACAGAGCCAACTGACCCGTCACGCCGAGGCGAGATATAGAGGAACCAGAGTCAGTGTCGACAGAGCCAACATCAGTGTTTACTCGTTACGGCAGAGCCATAACACCTCCTGTAAGGTTAGCCCCTTCATTGTGTACTAATTTTCATTGTCAGGCAGTTGTATGTATTACACGCGCTCCACGTTACAATCCAACGATATTCAAGTACGACAAATATAGTTCTCTTTAAGGTCACATAGGCTAATTCTGGTTTTACACAATATTTCTCGTAACTGTGATTTTAGCAAAAATCTCTGTTAGTTTCAAGCAGTTTTAATTGAGATTTCTTGAACTGCAAATTTAATTGTAATTAATAGGCTTTTGTTTAATAAAAATAGACAACCGCGCGCAATACGCCGGTAACATGCAGTGGATTTATGTGACTTAACGCTCAAAGCCAGGATTTATATATTTTGTGTGCTTTAACCATTCTTACATAACCACTAACAGTTCAGCTAAGACTTATATTTATATTTATATTTATATTTTGTGTATTTCTCAATCATTTATCCGAAACCCTACAGTTCAGTGGATTTATGTGATTTAACACTCAAAACCTAGCATACAGTGGATTATTGTGACAACGCAAAACCTGGATTTATATTTTGTGCTTATTGTGACTACTTTTATACGATTTTTATCTTTGCTTTGCAACATTGTGTTCAATAAAGGAATGACATTTTGACTGAGCTTTCTCACATCACCCTTCGGGAAAGGGCCAGGGATTAATCATGAACGCGGATCGTAATAACAGCTACCAGGTATAGGTAGGAGGGCATAACCTCACTAAACAGACAACTAGCCCGCAGAACCTCTTACATTAACTACAAAACCTCCTACTAATTAATATATTCCTATGTGGAAATCAGTATATATTCTTGCATACCATATTAAAATATATGGTGGAATGGAACATGTTCTATTTGATTATAATTATCCACATAGTCAGATGTATAAAATTTGCGGGATTAATATTTCTTTAATATGAATTTGCGTTAGTGTCTAAAGAAAGCTTTGCTCGTAAATGTACCGATGTTAAAGAAACATTGATATTGTACACAAAAAATTGTTCTGGCAAATGTATGACAAATATAATAAGCTCTAAAAGAGATTTAAGCCGACATTGGTAAATTTTCTATTTTCTTTAACTTCTGTCATTAAGAAATTTCATAGTAAATATTACCATTAGACTGTTAAAATTAACACCTCTATTTCAGATGAAAAATAAATTCTTCCTAACCTATTTCATTAAAAGTTTGTTATGACCCATTAGATGCCACGTTCCAAATTCGCAAAATATCTATAACATGTAAGCAAAAGATGCAGCGACAATTAAATGCTCCTTTTAATCAATAACGTAACTAACTAATAATAAATTGTATGCTCAGTCTGAAACTATGTACCGAACCTAGCTATGCAAGCCGTTGTTTCTATATACAATTTACAAGCAAATGTAAAGAAGATAATTTTCCTGATCGTCGAATATGAACATTGGCCTAAATTCGTAGAAACTTCATATTTTCTCTTATACAAAATACCAGCCTGTTTTTCATATACTAACATTTAAATTTTCATCATCAATTATGTTTGAAAATTCCGCTTGAAAGACGAGTTTAAAAGTGATAATTTATTATAAATGAACATTTAAAATATTTTTATATGGTAATAGAAAAGATCGAAACCTATCGATTCCAAGAGCAGGTTCCATCGGGATTATGCGCAGGATGTTCCAATTGTTCGCCTAAAGCACTGGCAATCACAAAGGAAATAATGGAAAGTAATCCGTACATCATTTTCAGCAAAATTAATTTACTATGTACAAGTTAAATTTTGTCAAATTATTTAAAGTTTAAAATATGCTAATTTGTAGCATAATAGCAAAAAAGCATAAGCATTATACATGAATATGATTAATTGGGACATTTTTTCGATTCGATCTTCACAATATGACCAATTATATTTAACTTACTAGACAGCACTTACGTTGCTATTAATGCATAGAATTTTTTTAAATTACAGTAGTTCAAACATTTAAAATTAATATATATTAGTAGGTGGCTGGAATTCAGTATAAACTAGTTTTTAAAATAAAGCTGGCGTATAATATAATTTCCCTCCTATCTGCAAACAGTACTGGTTTTCTGCTGGACATATATTTTTAATTCTGACGTAAGTGTTTTTACCTTAAAATAACTGCAAATAGCTTCCTCGAAATTGAGGAGTATTTGTCCTAGCAATCTTAAGGTATACCGCTTAGAAGTGTGTTTTTTGTAATTTAGTAACGTCTAGACAACATAACGTACAGCATTCATGCCCAGCTAACGTGTAACACTGAAAACTTCAAATAGCAGAGAGTTTAATAATACACTACGGACATGACATATCATTGAATATTTCCTTATAGTTGGTTATGTTCAAATGTTTCAATGAAGAAAAATTGAGGAATTATGTATATTATGAAAATTAACTTACATTAAATCTATTTGCGCATAATACGAGTGTTAGTGTGAATTTGTGAATAAATCTGCCACACAAAATAAACTTCAATAAATTAAACACTTATATTAAACTAATTCATCTGATTGATAAAAAATTTAGAGCACATGGCGCTCGTGAAAAAATGTTTATAAAACTAACATATTCTACAGTTATGAAATGGATGTTTCGTTCCTTTTTTATGCATTATTTTTTTGATTACAACTAACGAAGCCAAATATGAACATAATTATAAATACGAAGGCAAGCCAGGAGCCACTTTTCTTATAAATATATTGTAGCATGTAAATTCACTTTGTTAAACGAATCATGCCAATATATTCAATTACAAATGCAGTGGATAAGAATATACTCTATTTAAATACACGCAGCAAAATCTGTTGCATATTTAGGGCCTTAGTAATAGAAATGCATCAGGCAAAACATATTTTTCTGTGTTTGAAATAAGTGCAAGATTTTTAATTTATTTCTCTGTGAATTTGAAGAACTATTTTGTAATTTGATATCTAGTTCAAAATATTTGTCTTATTCGAGATCTATCTGATCTTTCCGTTAATTAGCCAGCAGAACCTGTTATTGCCAGTGATGCATTGGTCAAATTAATATTAAACATAAAATCTAAAATCCACAAATATCACCTTGACTTATAACCTATTTCAAATGCCTTTAACTCTTATGAATGCGCTTTTTTCTTCTTAAACTGAATTTT
The DNA here is from genome assembly GCA_029291075.1 of Eudiplozoon nipponicum. Classification (NCBI taxonomy): domain Eukaryota; kingdom Metazoa; phylum Platyhelminthes; class Monogenea; order Mazocraeidea; family Diplozoidae; genus Eudiplozoon; species Eudiplozoon nipponicum. The sequence continues at coordinate 26,057 of JAQBSW010007738.1, read as the reverse complement.
GAGGAAGTGATCAATACGAATCGATATTCAACCGATCGTACTTTAACCGTAACCCTAAGGTCGATAAGAAAACGTGTGCAGTGATTTTAGTCTATTTTTTTATCCATACCTATTCGGAGACAATGGAATGACTTATAAAAGAACATTTAGAATTCATATTGCAGGTGGATTTTTATGCATGCCAATATGGCTTTACGAATGATCAATCGACATGTAATACCATGCTTCCATGTGGATGAATGTAAATACCTTTGATGAGAAAATCTTTGATTTATATATATATATATATACTTTTTATATATAAATTATTTATCTATATCAAAAGGTTTTGACTCTACATATTATGATATCATTACATATACTAATTCATTTAATATCGGTCTGATTACTTTGCATTATATATATAAATATATATTATTTATATAATTGAAGAATTAGTATTGAAGCAAATAACAGTTACAAATGATGTTTCAAAAGGACAAAGCTTGGAGACAATTTTACATAAATTCTGATTTGTGAATTGGTATACTTATGTCCTCATTGGTCGAGTTTGAAAAAGTTTCGATAAACTAAATATCGTCTTTCAGATAGATCAAAAAATATCGTCCTCTCAAATTAACAAAACACATGATTTGTATGATCTGAGGAATCTTTTAATAGTATATGGGACGGAAATAACCAATATAATTACGAAATCATAAAAATCGGTTATGGAGCATAATTCAATAATGTTTACTTTCATGATGCTGTGATAAATGATGTTTTTGAGATCTAAATTCTGCAATAAATCAAGTATTTAAGCATAATAATTTAATGTACAGATTCTGCTGAGGTACATGTTGAAATATTTGTTTTCTGTGCTAAGAATATGTGAGCGCTATAAAAGATAAACATCTTATTGAATGAAAAAAGATTTGTCAAAAAGCTAGATGTTGGACAAAAATGATGTGAAGAATATTAGTCCAGCGTCCTGCAATATATATGCCAGTAGATTACAGTTCGTAACACTACAAACGTTATGGTTTTGCAGTATATGCAATTGTATAAATGTATTTCAGTAACAAACATTCATGGAGTATGGACTAGGTCTGCAAATTTGACGATTTTTCCTATTTTAATCAAAAATACAGCGGGAAAGGGATTACCTTTTTTTAAAAATCGATTAAATATACAATAAGTCGCCAAAGGTTGTTAGAAAAACGCCTCCGTCTAAGGTGTCTTTGATATTTCTATTTATTACACGTGGAAAACTATACAATCCTACTGTCTATTTGAATTGTGATGTCGACAATACGTTTTCGTGGTTAAACATAGGATAAGCATGAGTCTAAGAAGGAAAATATCTTCTTGAATAGTTTTTTTTTCAATCTGTATTATTACATTGGAAAAGCTGTGCAATATGTCACTATATTATCAATCACAACAGAAAACAATTGATATACTTTTGTGACAAGAGACATTTATATTTGTTCAAACTACATGGGACATTTCCAAAGTTTACGTAAACGCAAATTTTATTCATATGTGACTCGCCAGCTGAGTCCTATTTTAAACGTATTAGATCAAGTGTGTAAGTTTTTCACTGAATTTCCAAATCAGCATTCAAGCTTATTTATAACCATATTTTTCTTTATGCGCACAACATTAATCGCCGAACAACAATGTTACATTTTTGGGAAAAGATTTCAAATGAATCACATGCTCTTCATTCCGCCTTGCACTTCAAACGCTCTAGGTTATTTAGAAAGGAGAATTGAAACAACTGGATTTAAAAAATCTAAAATTCCTTCTTAATCTGCTATTGTCATTGTTGTACCTGTTACCCAACCACCTGACAGCGCTCTTATGTACCGCACATTCGCAGGGGTTAACGCGATTTACATTACATTAAATTTCCTTTAAAAAACCTTTATAAAACAAAATGGTCCATTGTCGCTTGTTCAGTTATATCTTTGTTACATGATTTTTGCTAGATTATTATAGAAAGCATGGTGAATTTGATCCAAAATATCATTTAAATACGTCAAATACAAATTAATTGAAGTAAATAATGGAAGTTATTACGTTAGAACACTTTTTTTCCTAAGAAATTTAAATGAAAATATTCTATACAAAGTAGATGTGAAATCAAATTATACTACAAACTAACACATAAATATAGGCCAATTGCTTAATTAATTATGAATTTTTGTTTTAAGAATATTTATTTATCAATTTTTTCGTTCTCTCTTTTTCGTAGAATAATAGCGGCTTCGTTTCTGCTCCACCAGTTGGTGTAGAAATGAGTTCTACGAAACTTAAATTCAATTTTAATCAAAGGATAGCAGCAATCTGTTTTAATATCGCGGTTACAGAGCCAAAAACCCTTAAAGTGAAAATGAAATCGTTTTAATTACGATTTGGAAATTCAATGCTTTTGTTTCATTGTTTCAATTTTATTCAATATAAAAAAAAAAAAAAAAAAAAAAAAAAAAAAAAAAAAAAAAAAAAAAAAAAAAAAAAAAAAAAAAAAAAAAAAAAAAAAAAAAAAAAAAAAAAAAAAAAAATATGAGCAAATATTCTTATGCAATTATTTCTAATAGTTGATTAACTTCGCAATGTGCTTACGATTAGTTTTTTGAAAAACGTTAGTTGTCCAGGCTATCTCTATCTTTCTCTCTTTAATCGTTCACCTAAGCGTCGGTATAACATTCACTCTCCATCCATCTACGTTACTTGCTGCTCCATATTTGAACTAGTTTGTTGCTATGTGCGCAATACCTCACACACCATTGTATACATTAGAGTTCCCGGCTTTAAATAAAATACAGTATATGATAGTCAAGGTTTTAGTTTTAGCATTTTTAAATTTTGATTACCGTGACATAGTAGCAATACAGTTATAACAAATAACAAAAGGTTCGATACTGTCTCTCTCCCCTAAAATATTCTGCATACGAGATGAGATGATGTATAGGTGAGGTAATGATTGGTCTGCTAATTATAAAAAGTTATATATTGAGTTTAGTTACTGAGACAAATTCTATGATTAAAATAGTGTTGAGTCAAATATATATAAATAGAATGGTTTTGGAACGAGGTTACCACATTTGCTTAAATCTGCTATTGTGATCAGTGTTGTGTTGCCTGATGATGGTGCTGGAAAGTAGGCACCGAAACGTCGCCAGTAAACAAAGATGTGATAGAACCGCATTTCCAGTTGAAGTAAAAATGAGTCAACCCGATCAAAGACAAAACAAGATCGGAAATAGTGACAAATCGGATCTTTTGTTTCATTGTTTCAATTTTATTCAATATATTTCGTTGGGGCTTAAAAAATTTAAAAAATATGTTTCCTGAAATCGTTTGTAAAGCAGACTTTTCCTGTCTGAATTTAAAATACTTGTTTAATATCATGTAATACATAACATCGATGAAATAATTTATTATTACCTAACAAAAATTAATCGTTGAATATTATATCCGAAAATGTATGAGATAAGCATTATCGAATAGAAAATGAAAAACAATTTTCTATGTCAAACTTAATATTTGCAAGATTTCGGTAGAAGGTATAATTTTGGTTTACTTACTGACTAAGCGAATTATTTTTTTCCTCTTTGTTAACAAGGGCCTTCGCTATGCACCCATTTTTATGCATCACTTTTTACATTATATTACACTTACTTTCAGTGTCACATTTATAATGACAGATTCTATTAAAACATTTTACAGCTTCTTACGCGAGCGAAAGTAAATATTTCAATATAATTTTATTTTAAAAATCCTTTCAGAAAAATACTATAAAATAATTTATATTACGAAAACCATGGTCTCTATTTATTATTTCCTTATATTAAATAGCATTATTCAATTTGTATTTCGATGATTTCGAAAGCATGATTTCGACATTCAGAAATTATTGTAGACTGCAAAATTTGTTCTACGTAATTGAATTTATACGGAACGCTATTTCCGCAAAGTCAATTTTCAAATGTGAACAATTATATTATGAAGTATACGCGTTACACAATTTTATATTGAAATTGGAAAACTATGTTTTGAGCGAAAATTTATATTCCATAATTTTTAAAAATGTTTTATGACTTAATAAACAATATATATTACTTTTTTATTGTCTTCAAATTATATGTAATCATGCAATATATTTACATATTTATTATGCAATGGAGTATGCATTATATGCTTTTAATTCTACGAGATCAGTATATATTCTAATTTAAAAATAAATCTTCCATTAACGGGGAATATCTATTTTTAAATAAAGTTATTATTCCTTTGTGTTAATGAAGACGATTAAGAAACACTGAAACTGCATTCAATACTGCGGAAATTGATCCGACTGCCATCTATCATTTAATGTAAACTTTTTTATGTCAACATCCATAAATAATCTGACTTCTATAATGGCAATCAGACCAAAGTTCAAAATTTATTTCGCATTTTAGACTGTTTAGTTGATAACCTTTATTTCCGATGAGAAATAATCTATATCACGTTTATTGCAGCCAAGTGAATAATACGCATGTTCAAAATTCACCCAATATTTACAACAAGTAAACAGATGTTGAAGCCACTAATATCCCCTATTTGTTCGCAAAGTTTATATTATCGAAAAATAATGTAAATGTCCGCTGATAGAATGTATGCACAAGCCCAATTAAGTTACTGTTAAATAAAAGGTTAACTCAACATCTCGATAATTAGATTACAATTCGAATGCAGTCCAGTTTCGACCTTTTGTATGGATACTACTAACGTACAAATTAACATAATCTATTCTAATTTCATTGTACCCTTCCTGTGTGCAAAAACAAAAAGAAATATGATCAAATATAAGGAATTTTCTTTCCCGTGGTCTTCTCAAATATCTTCTAATGAACATATCTTTATATATAAATTGGAAAGCAAAACAAGGTAGAAATATGTGAACATGGAGTGAGTGTGAAAAATAGAAACCAATCAAATTGCGTGTGCCACATCCAGTTCAAGCACAATGCTTGTACGTGCTTCTTCTGCTTACATAAATCCGGCTGCAATTTGTTTATCCATGAGGCTTCGTATGTGGCTAGCTCCCTTTTGTTTTTGCATTTAGTAATTACTTTGAATGCTACGTCTGGAGAACATACGTGCGATGTTTTGATGATGTGTTGCGCAATAGCAGACGTGTATTCACCATTTGATTTAAAACAGGCGTTTAAGTTGCAATGTTCTCTCATTCGAGTAGTTAACCGTCTACGTAAAGTGATCGATAACTTGCGCGTGTATATTGGTAAATAATATTTAAAATCGACATTAACGGCTGTTTTTTTTGACTGCTGGTAAAGGCAAGTGTGTTACTCAAAAGAAACTATTCTGATTTCTTAAATGTTATATTAATTACGTTCTTAAAAATAGTAATTTATTATAACACAACAATTAAAGTATTATAAAATGATAACAACATATGTACAATCCTATCGATTCCAATCGCACGTTCCATCTTCACTATGCCCCAAATATTCAGTTGCGTCGACTACCGAAGCAGCAAGCACAAAAGAAATAATAGAAAATACACTGTACAGCATTTTCAGCAGACTTGGTTACTCTAAATAAGTTAAATTTCGTTCATCTATTTAAAGTAAAATAAATGCTGATATTTAGCATAATAGCACGAGTGCATAAATATGATACATGAAGAATCTTTTTTTACAGAATTTTCTCAATATAATCCGAAATATTATGACCTATTACAAGTAATGAATAAATTACCTGACACAGTTTGTGATAAATATCTAAGATACATGTCCCGTTTCTCGAACAGAACTATAAATAGCCTCATTTAATCTAGTCTATTGCAGGCAAAGTATTTTGAATAGCCACAGTCTAAAAATGTATCTGTCCATTATTCTATTGTGTAGTTCAATAACGTACTAGAGCAAGAAATTCAATAAATTCATTTCCAGCTGACTTTTAGCACTTTGAAACATCCCAAGTGAGAATAAATTAATAAAACTGTGGCTATGACATATCATTATCTGTGGACATCTTCAGGCCGAATTGTTTCAATTGTGAAAACTGCAAATTTATATATAATAAAGAAACTTTTTTACGTCCTTTCTATTTCTTTACACCAAGAATAGCCAAACATTTGAATTCCCTTTTAGATCTGTCCACACAAATTAAACATGAATTTTGCTGGAATTTTTAATTTTTTACATAATGATTTTTAAAATCTTCCAGTACTTTATTCTTCTTGGTGTCAAAAATAAATGCACTCTGCTTTTAATCAATTATCTTATGTGATTAAAATTGTTCAAATATTTGATATTTTATTCAAAATATTGACAATCTATCTCATTTTTTACTTTACCGTTATATTTATTTATTAAGTCTTTATAACAAACATAAATTTTTTAGTACATAAAATCATTTCATAGTTCTTTTAATGAAATTGTTTTTAAGTAACCGCACGTATTCAACTCACGCAGAGTGAATTTTTGGAATACTAACGATTATTTGATTAATTATAAGTCTGTTATAATTTTATAGTTTGTAAAATATGCGTGGTAAAACAGCCAGGCGTATATATATATATATATATATATATATATATATATATATATATATATATATATATATATATATATATATATATATATATTTACTACGTTGACCGGCAGCGCTGGAGATTTCTTTGCCTGGCTTATACTTGTCCCAGAATTGTCGACATCGTTTCGCCAGCTAATCGACAATCAATCTGGCATTTTGAGCATAAAATTTTTAAATTATGACGCGAGGAAGAGACTAAAAGTATGACAGACGTAAGCTATCATAATCATGGGCAACATTCCTATACTTTTAAAAACCAATTGGAGATACGATTCTGGACGACGATCCACTGTTAGGATATCCTTTTGCAATCTTTTCAATCGTTGTTATGTAATAATTACTGGGCCTAACTTGTGGTTGTCTATGATAACTAAACCATTGACAAGGAACTAAAACAATGACTGGTGCTTGAACTTTATGACGCTGCTCCGCTTGTTCTTTCTACCATGAGTGAATATTAATAGCTACGTTGTCCTTGTTTCTTACCGCATTAAGCCTCAAATGTTTTGCTATTTTCCCGTATCTGGTGTAATAAATTTATTCCAGCTGAACTGTTCGCTACTAATAAATTTTGAAGCAATTACTATTCTAACGGAAGTTATAAGCAAAAATAAATGGAGAAACCTGGCTAGGGAGCCAATTTTAGCACCGCCAGCTGTTCTGTTCAAACTGTCTTCGCGATTAACACAGTAAGTACATCAGTTTACATGATAACACAATTCATTTTTATTTAAAAAAAGCAATTTATATTTAAATATACTTTATAGTGTTGATTTCAATTTACGATGATAACAAAATATTAAGAATGATAACAATCATGTAAATAAACTAAAATTACTATTCTAAAGAAATATCTAACATTACGAACACCATTAAACTGCTATTATTCTATAAACATAAGAATAAAACGACTAAACAAGACTGGCAAACTGAGAAGAGTCTTCCTTACATAAAAGAACAAAATGACTGCTAAACTGAAATTATTCTTCTGTACAAATAAAAATAATATTACTCTTAACATAGCCATACTACATATTTAATTTGTCTTAAAGCTTAATGATTTTTTCGTTTAAATATATATTTTTTCTATAGATTAAGAATGCATTAGTTACCAAAAGTAATTTATTTCCTCGTCCAGCCAAAAATTTACCATATTTTTTATCGTGAAGTCCCTGAGTTGAGACCGCGGCCAATGGAATAACATGGATTATAATGAACAGCTTTTTCTCAGATTGATTTCCGAGCAAAAATTAAGGTCATTGCCTAAAGTGTATTATGTGGGCTATACGTTTGCATAAATCTCAAAATATCTGAATAAATAAATCTACGTCAATATTAAAAAATCAACTTTGCATACGTTAAGAAACTAAATTGTTATCGGCACTCATTATTTATTTGCTGGAATGACCGTTAAGGAATATCCATAAGGACCATGTTTACCTAGAACACTTGCGTTCAACTTTTACGCCGCCGAAGTTGAGCAATATAGTCAATTTTTATTTATTTGCTAAATTTTGTTTTTGGTCAGATTTTCCTCGAGTTAAAGCATATGTTCCGCAATTTGAATATAATTTACATGAGGACTAGGTTATTGATATTAAATATAATTATTATCTCACAGTTGAATAGATATATATATAATGCTAATAAAAATCAAAAATGTCTACGGTAGTCAAAGACATTCGCAAAGTAAACCTTCAAAGTTTTTTATTCGGTCATTGACCTTTTTTGACCGTTTTATGATGGCTATTTCAAACTTTATGCAAATAGCGTTTCGAAATTGGCTTTACTTAAGAGAATATCTTTTCACCAAAATTATTCTGAAGCATATGTAAAAATTACTTGAACACCGTTGTTTTATTGCTTTAGTAATAAAATATCGATATAATCCAAAATATCTCAACTAAATAATTTTCTTGTAAAGCTGTTCTATCAAGCACTATGTAATTTTTCATAATGACCATATTGTCATATGTCATAAGGTAAATAGTAGAGGAATAATTTTCCTCTTAATTCTGCCGGCATCGATAATCAAATCCAACGTTAATCTTAAGATCTGACTAGATACAACATTAGCTTCACCTGAAGAAAATTCAAAGCAAAAGCATAAACTGTTATATTATTCAAATGTTTGCCTATTAGGCGTGAAAATGGCACCAATGGAGAATGTCATAGGTAATGACGCAAATGTTCCCTGGTATTAGCTTCCTCCGTAAAAATACGAACAGGTCATAACGAGTCCCTAACAGGAAAGAAAGTAATGTTGTATGAATTTTATTTTGGTACTTTTACGCAATTCTTATTTTATATTGTATATATATATATATATATATATATATATATATATATATATATATATATATATATATATTGGAATTCTGCTATTAAACCCAAATTTCAAACCTTAAATAAATTACAATTATCACTATTTGCACGATCGGTACTGATTAATGAGCTTAAGTTTGATTTAAGTAAATATTTCTAAAATAGCATACCAATAAGTTTTGCCTTCAGTTTCTGCCAGGTGCATTTATTATACATAGTTTTTGGCGTATTTTTCAAAGAATTATATTCGCTGTTATTTGACGGCAATCATTGCGAATATCGAATACTACTGATAAATTAAGAGCGATGTATCTGTAAGATTAACACCAGAACGTTATTTGACTTTTAAGCATTGGACCACGTAAACGGAAAATGTGATATTTTGTAATATTTCATTCCGTTATTCAAGATATTTTCATTTACAAAGAATAAAATTTATATGTTTAAAATTAAATAAACTTGAATATTTTTTAACATATTTTAGGAGGAATAAATGAAATTTCATTAAACTTATACAATAAAATATTTCCTGAGATTTGTTTGACATACACATATATGCTAACACGAATAGTATATTTCATATATATATATATATATATATATATATATATATATATATATATATATATATATATTCTTTTGAAATGCGAGCTTTAATAAAATTCATTGTACCCTTCCTATGTGCAAAAACAAAAAGAAATTTTTATCAGATATAAGAAATATTTCTTTCTCATGGTCTTCTCAAATATCTACTAATGAACATATCTTTATATATAAATTGGAAAGCAAAACAAGATAAAAATATGTGAACATAGAGAGAGTGTGAAAAAATAGAAACCAATCAAATTGCGTGCGTCACATCCAGTTCAAGCTCAATGCTTGTACGTGCTTCTTCTGCTTACATAAATCCGGCTACAATTTGTTTATCCATAAGGCTTCGTATGTGGCTAGCTCCCTTTTGTTTTTGCATTTAGTAATTACTTAGAATGCTACGTCTGGAGAACATACGTGCGATGTTTCGATGATGTGTTGCGCAATAGCAGACGTGTATTCACCATTTGATTTAAAACAGGCGTTTAAGTTGCAATGTTCTCTGATTCGAGTAATTAACCTGCTGGTCGATCGGCCTACGTAAGTTGATCGACAACTTGCGCATGTATATTGGTAAATAATATTTGATATCGACATTAACGGCTGTTTCTCTTTGATTGCTGGTAAATGCAAGTGTGTTACCCTAAATAACACTCGTAGTTTGGCTGCATTAAATGTGCGTGTCAATGCTGCTTCAACTTTCTTTTGTGCCATTCTGGAAACTGCATCCCACTTAAATGGGATGTTTAGATAGACTGTTTTCTTTTCTCGCCCATAATACGTCTGCTTCTGGTTAATTCCCCTTTTAATAATTGATTCAACTAATTGTCTGGGATAGCCATTAGCACGAGAAAGATGACTGTCTGCCTTTCCTAGATGTACTATTAAAGAAAGAAACTAATAGCAAAATAAACAGAACAATTTACCATAAACCAACATGGTCTGCACAGTATTTGCATTACAGCAGTTTTGGGTCATTTCAATATAAATTATCAATAGTTCGTGGTTGCTTTTCAAGAATTGAAAGTTTGGTTAGTCAAGATTTTAAAGAAAATGAACATAATAATGCAATTAACGAGTTAATGTGTAATGGCTATCCCAGACAATTAATTGAATCAATTATTAAAAGGGGAATTAACCAGAAACAGACGTATTATGGGCCAGAAAATAAAACAGTCTACCTAAACATCCCATTTAAGAGGGATGCAGTTTCCCGAATGGCACAAAAGAAAGTTGAAGCAGCATTAACACGCACATTTAATGCAGCCAAACTACGGGTGTTATTTAGGGTAACACACTGGCTTTTACCAGCAATCAAAGAGAAACAGCCATGCATGTCGATATCAAATATTATTTACCAAAATACATGCGCAAGTTGTCGATCAACTTACGTAGGCCGATCGACCAGACGGTTAATTGCTCGAATCAGAGAACATTGCAACCTAAACGCCTGTTTTTAGTCAAATGGTGAATACATGTCTGCTATTGCGCAACACATCATCGAAACATCGCACGTATGTTCTCCAGGCGTAGCATTCAAAGTAATTGCTAAATGCAAAAACAAAAGGGAGCTAGCCACATACGAAGCCTTATGGATAAACAAATTGCAGCCGGATTTATGTAAGCAGAAGAAGCACGTACGAGCATTGAGCTTGAACTGGATATGACGCACGCAAATTGATTGGTTTCTATTTTTCACACTCGCTTTGTTCACATATTTCTATCTTGTTTTTGCTTTCCAATTTATATTTAAAGATATGTTCATGAGTAGATATTTGAGAAGACCATGAGAAAGAAAACTTTCTTATATCTGATAAAATTTCTTTTTGTTTTTGCACATAAGAAGGGTACAATGAATTTTATTAAAGCTCGCATTTCAAAAGAATGTTCATAAATAGTTGTAATTCTCAATTTTGGTGAACTATATCATAAACTGATATTCAACATTTTGGTACCATGTAGTAAGTCGGCAGCAATAGTTTTATTATCATGTACATATTCGGTACTTTGATAATGGTATTGGTTACTAACGCAAGAGCCTTAGTATAAGCATCATTTGCTGACTCCGAATATATGTAATATAAAAATGAGTTCACATTGGACTCTCATTGTCGAGACTTTATATGAAGTGAGCTTCACTACAGCTGGTTTTCACATTCGTCTAGGTGACGGTACCGTCTAAATGTCCCACATCCTTCGCCTAAATATATAGTGATTAAAGTGCGTAATACAGGCTCATTCTGATGAGTCGCCAGTAAGCACGAAACGAATGTGCATGAGATTATACTTACCGTTCATGCTGCCTTTGGTTTATCCTTCTGGTCACAACTGCACTAATTTGTTACTACTTTCGCAACACCTATTACATACTTGCATATATATTAGTTCTCCACAGCAAGCTGTATTTAAATGTAATTTTCATTTATTTTGGATAAAAATATATTAACGTTTCCGTAGACGTTTTTATTTTACTCTGGTCCACGTCTTCTGGTAATTTTGTTAGGTGTATATATTCTCTCTAAAGTCGTGGTCTTCTGGGGATTTTTTTGGCTATATGTTCTATTTAATTTTACTACGTCCAGAACTGCACCGTACTAACTCGACAGATTCAACTGCGGGAGATTTCAAATTTGGAAGCTGTTAGTATCTACGTACAAAATCGTAAAAAAACATTTACTGGATGTGCTTGGCAGATTCAACTGCGGAATATTCTCTTTCAACCGCGGTAAAGCTGTTAGTGGGTAAGCGTCTTGTTTAAAGTATATTAATACATTTTCATCTTGCTTATAAATTTATGCTTTTAAGATCCCGTAAGACTGTTAGAATTTCAGGTCCAATTTTAGATAGTAAACTATTCTTTATGCGCGTAGACTCCGATTTCTCCCCGTTTCCAGATTATGACAGTCATCAAAAACTGTCAAAGGTTTTTGCTAAACTACCTTCTGAATTGCAGCGACAGATTTATTCCAAGTTTGAGGCCATTAGGAAGCTACCTAATCACATTTTGGGTCTACAAAATGAAGTATAATCCTTGCTGGTGCCCACAGAATCCGAGCAAATAATATATAAATACGCACAGTTAGACATGTCAAACCTTGGCCACATCGAGATTTTAAGGGAATTACGGAAATATTGGTATAAAACAAATATTTCTGACCATGAGGCTAAGGTTGATTTTATTAACAATCTTCCACAATCATTAAACCTATTCGCCAGACAGCTTCCCAACATTCTCTCTATAGATGATTTATCTGAGTAATGCGAGCTAAAATATAGGGTTTTGGAACCTAAGGTGAATCCGTCATCCTTTTGTCCTCCCCGCAAGATGATAGGCTTTCTTCTTTAGAGAGGACAGTAGCGAACATGGCTAAAGTTCTAGAAGGATTGACCATAACGAAATCCGAGCTAAATCAAGTGAATGTTCGATCCAAATTCATGTCTAAAACTAATTATAGCGGTAGGCGGCGATCGAGATCCCCGCAATACTTTAACAGATATGCTCCAAAGAACTGGTGCTCTAATTTCCAGAAGTGTTTTTATTCATGTCATGTCTGACTTTGTCGTTACGAAGAATTTCGGAGTGAGTGTCAATTTCCACAGTAGACGGAGAGGATAACAGAACACAGGCGCCGGTCACAATCACCAGCCTACTTGTTTGCATGACCCGGCCAAACAGCCGAACCTACTTCTGCACATTCTTGATTTCATAACCGGCGAAGAATTCATCGTAGACACAGGTGCAGCAGTCTCAGTTCTCAGGGCTGATTCAATGGCCGAGATGTCGCTAAGCGTTCTTCTTGCAACAGCTGCAGGTGAGCCCATACCTACTTATGGCTGCCGGTATCGCACGCTCGATATAGGTTTACGGCGTAAATTTTCTCACAACTTCATCATCGCCAAGGTCTCACACAAGATAATAGGCCTTGCTTTCCTTTTGAAATTTCGGCTCATTGTTGATCTTTCCTATCAAAAAATCATCGACCACTCCACCGGACTTGAGCAAATTTTTTGGACACTTGCCTCCAAGCGTTTGGAGTTACAGGTAATTCAGCCAACCCCAGTGCATCATTCAGCATAGATATCAGCAGCTCTTCAAAAATAAAGTCGCTTTTTGATCTTAACAAGTCAGAGCTACGAGTCTCTAACACGATGCACCATATCGTCACAGAAAGACAACCTATTGCACTCAAGAAGCGACGACTGGCCCCTGCTAAACTGAAAGCTGCCCAAAAGGAATTCTCAACGCTTTTGGAAGAGGGAATCATCAGACCATCGAAAAGTTCATGGACGTCACCACTGAACTTAGTCTCCAAATCAAACGGATCGTACAGACTCTGCGGAGATTACCGTAAGCTAAATTCAGTGACAAAATCTGATGCATATTCTATTCCAAATATTAACACCTTACTTGAAAAACTCAACGGCAGCAATATCTTCTCAGTGATTGATCTCAATCAAGCGTACCATCACATCCCGTTAGCACCAGAGGATATTTAATATACTGCAATTATCGCTCCATTTGGCCTTTTCGAATTTCTTTACATGCCTTTTGGACTTAAGTGTGCTACACAGACTTTCAAAGATTCTCGGACAACATACCTCGTGACGACGCTGCTTATTGTATGTCATATCTGGATGACATAATGGTATTCAGTCCGGACTTAGAATCTCATGCCAAGCATCTACGAAATGTCCTCTCACTCTTATCCAACCACGGACTCAAGATGGACTGTGACAAGACGGAGATTGCAACTACATCCGTAGACTTCTTAGGGCATCGTATCGCGCCACAATGTATTCAACCTTTGTCGTCAAGGGCGAATTCAATCAGGAATATCAAGTTACTGAAGACTGTTAGCGAGTTGCAGAACATTCTGGGAGTACTAAACTACTATCCCAAGTTCCTTCCGGGCCTTTCAAGACAACTTTATCCTTTGTGCAGGCACCTGCCAAATGGAAAATGACTTAACAAGAATTCCATCATCTCTTGATCATCCGAAGACGAGGAAACGCTTCGTGTCGCCATCAACTCGTTAGCAAATTCCTCAATGCTATCGCATCCAGATTTTCAACGACTATTTTTACTCCGGACAGATGCTTCTGAATTCGCTATTGGTGCCACTTTGGGACAAGAGATCGATAGCGTTCGGAAGCCTATCAGTTTCTCCTCGTGTACTCTCCAACTTGTAGATACAAGATACGACACTTTCGGTTGAGAACTCCTCGCCATCCACGAAGCAGTGCGCCATTTTATCAGCATCATTGGCAGTAGTAGATTTCTTGTTTTCACAAATCATGCAACATTAGTTAGGGCACTTCGAAACGCAATTTCAACTATCGCCAAGTACCCTGCCAGTGCGGAAAGACAGCATTCATCTCTAAGCGAATGGCTATTTGACATCTTTCACGTTAGGGGAAGACTTGCCAAATGTTTACTTCACGGGTATGTAGCCCAATAAGCCAATTCTGACGATGCGCCATCAGCGAAAGATTTGCGACTAAATTTACTGAATTTCTCACCCAGGAAGCCAGGCGACTGTCCGTCTTCTCACAGGTCGTTTCTGAAGTCACAGATTTAGACAGAACGCTAAACGCTGGGTCCCCCAGTGTGCCATTTGCCCAAAACACAAGAAAACACGAAAAACTCGTTATAAGTTGCGAAATTTCCGAATTACTTCTTGCGTAGCGATCGTCCACATTGACATAGTTCATCTGACAGAGGTTCAAGGATTCAGCTACCGTATAACTATGATTGATAAATTATGGTGTTCCTAATGAGGTCATCACTGACAGAAGTACTTGCTTCTCATCGGGTCGTTTCAAAACCACCTTGCGGTACATTAATGCACCTTACGCTAGACGACTGCCTACCATCCCCAAGCTAAAGTATGGTAGAGAGAATGCATAGGGAACTCAAAGCTGCTTTAACATCCTCGTCCATTAATGGCAACTGAGTCGATGCACTACCTTTAGTTCGGCTTGCCATGCGTTCCCGTACTCGTGAATCCTTTAAAACGTCTGTGTCACAACTCTTGTATGGCATGGATCTACGCCTGCCTAGTCAGCTCCCACGTCTATTACCCGCACAGAATGACCCACAAGACGAAGCTACCCGCCTTCAACTTCATCTCGGTAACATGTATGAACAGCAGCCGAGACATACGCCTCGTCCAGTCTTCGTTCACCCGCAGCTCCACAGCTGCAAGAGAGTACTCGTTCGCAACGACGCTGCTGTTGCACCACTACAACCAAAGTATCGCGGTCCTTACACGATTTTGCTCAGACAACCCAAATACTTCTTTATTATGCAAAGCGCCACACCAACATCAGTAAGTATAGACAGGTTGAAACCGTTTATCGAACCGCCTGATTCTGAGAGCATTCAACCTCCTACACACGTCTCAGGCTCCACCTGCCCACAATCTCAATAGCTTGCTTTGCATAACGCGTAATTGATATTTTTAACATTAACTTTCCCTTATTCTACGTATCAAAATTTTTAACTTTACGTTATTTTTCGCATTTATCTCGCGTGGCATAAACGGCTGTTCTTAGCTAACAATTGTGTAGCATTTTTGACAGTTTGGTATTATGCCATCTCTGAGGCAATGTTCGTGTACATATTTTTTATGCATTTACCTTTAATTTTAATGTATATATTTTTACATTATAATGTATTTCCCACACCTGACATCACACTGCCTATTTTAGTATGACCAGCTACTTGGAGCTAACGCTTTCGTGTAGCAACACTAAGTAGTTATCAGCTTCATATCATGGTACAGGCCACTTTCAATGCATATATCAACTTCATCAATTGCACAAAGACCACTCTAAAAATATCATGACCACAACGTCAAACACACAGCCTAGTTCCTTTGGTCGTATACAAACGCATTGACGAGGACCCAGCCTGCCTAGGTTTCAACTTAAACCTGAAAATTTCAGTGGAGATTTACCCCAAAATCCTCACGCTGCGGCTCCCAAATTTTACACGGCTCTATTTGGCCTCACGCGGTATGATCGACCACTAGAGCTAACAATATGTGTAGCAATTCCAAGTGGTTACTTGGCATCATATCATTGTTGAAGCAACCAACAAGCATACTTAAGCCCAGCATTTATGGTACATTATTTTTTTGCTTAACTTGTTTCGAACTCTGTTGTGCATTTCTTATCTAGCCTAGCAGAGAGGAAAATTTTTTTCCTATTTTTTTCAGAGAGAAATGTGCTGTAACGAAACAAATAAATTACTGACATATTGCGTAAATTAAATTCAATAAGATTTACGCTGCAGCAATGAGACAAAAGCGAAACTTGCCGTTAACCAATAAGGTGAAAGTAGCCATATATGGCTATTACATTGTCATTTAAGCACGGTGAATTTACCATGCAGTTCAGTTGTCGCTTTTGCCTTCTGTTCTGCATGTCTCTGAAGTGCTGACTCCCACCTTTTACATACGCTGATTTTTGGCCTTGCATTATCAACTTTGGCAACATCAGTCACGCCAATCTTGTTGCTGTACAACTAGAGAGACGAGCCAATTACTGCAGAACTTCAACGAAGTTGCTCAGCGAGATTCCAACGCCACAACAGAAGGAACCACAAACCAAGTCAACCCGAGCTGGTCACAAGAGTCTAGGAGTGCTTCTGGAAAATATCACATTGACGGACCTTCTCGGCATTTGTCAGAGAACGCAAGACCGGCCCTGCTAATGGCCCCCAGCAGTACTAACTCTTTATTTTATGGCAGTCTAATCGATTTTGTAACGTCGTACAGCATTTACTTGAAGCTGGGGTGTTTACATCTAGTCTGGTCAAATAAATAATATACATATTCTGTTCGCCTTATAGTTTCTTCATATGGGAAATTGGTTTTCAAGTGGATAAAAGTAAGAATTTAAGTCAATATCTTTGAAAGGGAAAATAAGATAGAGTATACGCCGCAATTGTGCTCCGTTTCAAAACGGACCTAGGAAACGTGTAAATACAATCATCGTGAAAACACTGCATAATATAGGCGTATTACGCGCGGGTCTATTTTTATTAAACAAAACCTTATTAATTACTATTAATTTAACAGTTCAGGAAATCTCAATTAAAACTGCTTGAAACTATCAGAGATTGTTGCTAAAATCGCAGTTACGAGATATATTGTGTACAACCAGAATTAGACACTGTGACCTTAAAGCGAACTATATTTGTAAAAATTGAATGTCGTTGGGTTGTACGCGGAGCCGCGTGTTACACTATAAAACATTGTTATGTGCAATTGGTTCTTCGTTTAGTTGAAAGAATGAAAACTTATTAACAAATGACTCATATTTTTACTCGTTAATGTTTAGAAACCTAAATATAATATTCAAATTATAATTCCCTATCTGACATTTAAAATTAAATAATTGGCTCTTTCCGTGTCATGGAGATGACGTTAGCTGTACCAGATCACTAAACTTCCTGTTAATTTTATTTGACTTGGTCACTTAAAAGAGGTACATTTAGAACGCGTTCGAGCCTATAGATCGATTTTGGCTCTGGGTTTTCCTTTTTAATGTAATATACATTCCTCTTTGTAGATATCTCCAGGCTTTCGAATCAATATCGTTCTCGACAATTGAACCTATCTTATTAAGCAATCGTATTTGCCGTAGCATCCTTAAACGTATCAGTTTCTATTTTTGAAATTGTTTCACAAATTTAAAAATTCGGAAATAGTTACTCACGATCAAGCATTATCGAATATGGTGTCCCCAGTGGTTATTACTTGGCCCAATACTATTTAACATAACACTTGCACAGGTTCAGGTTGTGGATAACATGTTCAAGCTGTTCAAATATGCAGACAGAATAGTAATAGTATTCAGTAACCCAATATCATCCAACGTATCTTCACCACTGGTCACTGAGCTACTATCTTTGTTGAACTCTCATCATTGCACAATCAGCCATAAATTAAGTTCAGGTTAGAATCAGTTGATGAAAATAAACATCAACATGCTCGATTCTCTCCCGATCTTAAATTTCCCCTTGATATTGAAATTATTGACTTCGGCAAACAACTTTGTGTCTATTTTTATAATGCATTTGAATTATCCCCTCATCTCAATCGGGTACATCCAAACACTTCAAGTGGAATCGTGTGATCTGCTTCATGAAATATAACCCACGTTATTCATATACTATGACCTAGCCCTAATCTGCAATGCAGGCGAATTTTATTGCGCACCAAATTTAGTTTTCTTTTACGGCATTGAACAGATTGAAGCCTGTCTTTCCTTTTAGCCAGTACAATCGAGTGCGCCTGCTCTTTGCATATCTTCTACCTTTATGGCTTACTAGACAATTACGAGTCACAGCTTTCATTCATAAATGTTAAACTTGTTATTTACAGCCAAATCTCGCTCATACAAATCACCGTAACGTCACGCGCAACAGTATCTTTTCAATTTAAAACTACCATACTGCCAAAATATTTAACAAAATTTATCTCCTTCCTAATGCAGTCAATTTATTTAACTAAACTCAAACTCCAGCAAGAATTTAAAAGGTCTCCTCTCATACACTTCTTCAAGAAATTTTTATGCAAGAATTTTGATTGGAGGTGCAACTGGTTACTTCTTTACCCGTAATACCGTGTTAATATTTCTCTATCCCACGGCTCTCAACAACATTTGAAGCATTGTGTTTCCTCCTGCTTATCCGCCAAATTATGCAACTCGCCTTAGACACTAAAGGTCATATATAAGCATTCCAATATTAACTATTACTATTTATGTTTACTGCTTATTACTATTAGTAACTCCACCTCATTTTCCTAATATATCTGTTCATTCTATTTCAGATAATATTCAGAAACTCCAAAATTTTGAGGAACAATACTGACCGTCAATATTTGTAGCTGGTTCTAACTCGCTTTCCGACAGTCCTAATTTCGTCCAATTGAATACATTGGTATTTTAACTCGTCACAAGCTTTTCTCCAATAGCCTCTATCCTTGTCAACCCTACCTCACTGACCCTGGCTCCTCTATATCTCGCGGCGGAGGGACGGAGTCAGTTGGCTCGGTTGCTGGTGAGATGTCGGGCGTCTGCCCGTGGTCAGCAAAACTGTCTGGAGGTGAAATAATCGTTTCTTCACCGCCTGATAGTTGAACATCGGGGAACTGCGGGTCATTTGGATCAAAGTCGGCCGGGGATAATCTGTGTTTGGAGACAGCTTCAGCTTTGCCATTGATCTCAAAAATTATGCAATTCTGACGTCGATCTAACACACGATAAGGACAGCGCTGCGGTTTGGCTAGTATCCTTTTATCCATGTCGTTGTTGATGAAGAAACATTTGCAGCTATCAATTTCTTTGCGTTTTTATCTTGGACCATATTGCTGACTTGTAGGACAGATTGGTCGATTGTGATCGCTATATTGTAGAAAACTGCGAGGTGAAAACAAAAATGCGGGGTCGTTCATCGTTATCGATCGGACTAGTTCGCCAGGCAACCGTAGACATTCGTCAAATACTATTTCAGCGGAGCTACATTTCGCCGGCTCACGAGGTATTGTACGCATTGATAGGAGTACTTTCTGTATAGCCGCAAGCCAATGTTCTTCTGGGCTAGCCTTGCGCGCCGCTTTCAGTTCCTGTTGTGGCCTATCGCGAAACCATTTTCTCTAGGATTGCGTGCCGCGGTCACGGAGTGTTTGACACCATAGTATTTCAGTAGGGCAGCGAACTATTCGCCGAGGAACTGGGCGCCAGGATTGGTTGTCATTTCAGGTGGATCACCAAACCTAGCTAACCAATGGAGCTCTAAATCATAACTGACAGTGTCTTTCTTCATGTCTGGCAGCGGTATGGCCTCATAACATTTAGTGGTGCAATCCCGTATTGACAGTAGATAGCGTATATTTTTCACGGCAGGTAACGTTACCAGATCAAGGTGTATGTGCGTGAACCGGACTTAGGGCACTTGGATGAAAGGTGGCGCCGTTTTGGTTTGTTTCGTCACTTTTCATTTCTGACATTCGAAATATTGTTGTGACCACTTCCGGACATCTCGCCCCATGCCAGGCCAAAAATACGTTATTGCCAAAATTTCCACTAAGGCTAGGCCAATTGGATGACTCATTGAATCGCCGAGGGCCCACGACAGTAATTTCACACTGCAGCAGAATTCTATCATAATCAAATGTTTTCAGGCGATTCACATGAAATGTATGAAGTTATGAATCGTCTTCCTGTGCTGCTTGAAAATCCCGAGTACTTATACGTGAAGGACATATGATAGAATCACAGAGTTCTGCAAGATGTCTCAGGGAGTCTGCAAACTTATTTTTCTGTTCCTTTGATGTGAGTGACTTCATATTCGTATTCGTGTATTCGTGTAAGTGATGGATCATCTTGCTGAGCTGCTTGCAATTCCTGAGTGTTTATAGGTGAAGGAAACATTATTGATGCACAGAGATCTGCAGGACGGCTTAGGGAGTCTGCAATTCCTGAGTGTTTATAGGTGAAGGAAACATTATTGATGCACAGAGATCTGCAGGACGGCTTAGGGAGTCTGCAAAACTTATTTTCCTGTTCCTTTGACATGAGTGACTTCATATTCATACTCGTGTATTCGTGTAAGTTGAGATTTTATACGTCGTGAATATAAATACTCCTTCTGTCCTCTGAGTGCCGATAGTAGAGGCAGGTGGTCGGTTAAGATCTTGAAAGTTTGGCCATCCAGATAGGTGTAGAAGTGTAGGATCGACTGACAGATTGCGGGTAACTCTTTCTCTAATGTATTATATCGCGTCTCGCGAGGTTTTAGTTTTTGCGAATAGAACGCGATAGGTCGCAGTATGTCATTGATGAACTGTTGAAGTACTGCGCCTATGGCAACGTCGGATGCGTCAGTGATCAATTGAAAATGTTGAGACCAATCCGGAGATTGCATCATCGTCGCTTTGCATAAGGCCCTTGTGGCGTCCTCTTAAGACTGCATGTCGTCAACATTGAACTGAATCAGTTGTGATTTCTCGACAAAACGGCTTTCTGGCACGAGATTTTTTTAAATAGTTGCCAGAATCTTGGCAAGGCAAGGTACGAATCGAGAATAGTAGTTCAACTTGCCCAAGAATCTTCGTAACGCTCGAGCGGTGGTTGAAGGCTGTATATATTGAAAAGCACGAGACTTAGCAGTTATATGTGTCATGCATTCTCGGAAATTTGATGACCGAGGAATTCAATTGATTTTTGTGCGAAGACACATTTGTTACCCTGAAGCCTAAAGCCATAGTCTGCAAGACGTGTTAGTAGAATGTCAATATGCTGCAAATGTTCAGACATTGAGTAAGCGAATAACATGATGTCGTCTAAGTAGGGAATTACAAATGGTGGACAATCTAGTATTTCGTCCATAACGCGTTGAAATGTTAAAGATGCGTTCTTAAGACCGATAGACATATAATGATATTTGTGAGTGCCACCTCCGGTGAATCTGAGTGCAATATAGGATACGGAGTCTCTGTACATCGGTACTTGATAGTAGGCTTTCACTTGGTCGAGTTTTGAGAACACAGCATGACCGATTTCGGATCAGACCACGTCAGCTGGATTTTGCAAGATGTAAAAATCAGGCTGTGTGCAAGAATTGAGAATACGATAATCCCCGCACACTCTGAAAGTTTCTTGTTCACTCTTTGTTACTACTCCCACAAGCGACGCAAATGTTGTGCGGGATCGTGTTCCGATGCCGTATTGACGTAGCATGGCGAATTCTTGCTCGGCGGCCTTATGTTTGTGTGGTGCCAATGGACGTGCTCTTGCAGGATGAGGATGTGTCACGCTTCCACTTGAGATCATGTCGCTTTAGAATATCGTCCAGTTGTGGTACATGAGGAACTGGAGGAATTAGCTGTATGGATGAGACTGCTTCGGCGAAAGTCGTGTGTTTTAGCGCTGATGAAGGCAACTCATTGTCGGCAGTGCGTATCTTTCGTGTTCTTGGACGAATAGTAGAAAGTCACGTCCAGTGATGTTTCTTGTCGTATTGGCAATGATGAAACGATAATTGAAACATCTTTGTGAGTTGGGGAACGAGATGGTGTGTACTCGTACCCCAAACGTCGCTATGTTGGAGCCATTGGTACAGGTAAGAATGCTGGTGTTGACTGGGTGTGTATGTTCGAAATAATTTTGGCTTAGTAAGCTTACATGTGATCCAGTGTCTATGAGAAATAATTCAACAAAGTTTGCGTCACGGATGAGGAAGGATTTTGGTAGTGGCAACTGACGATGGGATTAGTTGCTGGCATTTTGACGTTTGAAGCATGACGTGACCGGAGCCGTCGGTGTAAAGCAATAGTTTGATTGCGCTCCACCGCAAAATCAACGTGCTTCAAGCTATCAGACCTGGAGCGGCCACCTTTCTTGGGGTTGAATCTAGCAGATTTCCGAAACCTCTATGGGCGGATCTTCCTGAGTTGTCAAAGGTGACCGTGCCCACTTGAACGTCGCGTCTGTGCGCGGGAATGTGCAGCCATTTCTGAGGCAAAGGCGTGTGGAGTGTCCTTAGCTGCGGTGATTCGGATACCACCCCGCCGGTAGCTGTGGAACTGTGGCCCGGCCTCTGGACGTCGACCTCCTGGTGCTGTTTGTGGACGGTAGTCGACGCTGGTCCTGCTGCTATGGTCGCGTTTATTATAGACCGCATCGACTGATGCCGAATTTGGCCTGACGAAGAGATTCTCGAGCAGCCTGGTGAGGTGTTCATTGGAGACATGTGTTCGGGCTGATGATTATGTGGATTGAGATTCGGACAGTCGTCAGGTGATGTAACCTTGCGCTGAGGCAGGTGAGCTGCAGTGGTGTTTCTTCCACCACTTGTCTAGACGTGCCGGCAGTACGTCGTCTTGCACTTCAACGGAATTGCACAGGAACGTGGCCATCTCCTGGAATGCCGGAGGAGGCTTCAGTATGTATAGTAGCATCAAGATTTCCTTGGGCAAGTTGAATTCATAGGCTTTCTGCTCCATCTGCCTGTATAGTTTGGAAGGCGTGCGGTTACCTCGTGACATCTGGCTCATCAATTCTGTAAGCCTGTCTTCATGATCTAGGGTCAGGCGCTGCTTGACGACGCGTTACAGGTTCTGCCATGGCTGCGCACATGTTCCATCAGTGTATTGGAGCAGGATGTCTTTTAGTCCGAGTATGCAAGACATTGGGATTGTCTCTCAAGCTCTCAAAAATTGAGCCCTCGTCTGTAATATTGCACATATTGAATATTTTGTACTGGGTCCATGTGGTGGTGCTGCCTGTTGCTGGGCTCGTCCACGGGCTTTCTGCACTTCTTTAGCTGGACGTCATCTTATATGTGTGTGTGCTGTCGAGTATAGATGGCAGTGTTACATTGACCGAGAATTGTGATCTCGTGCGGGTGGTTTGCTGTGATTTGAGTGTCAATATTTACTTTCTTGTGTGGCATTCCTTTAAAGATATTAATGTTCTCAAAGGCTAGATGGTGATTAATTGTTTGTTGGCTGTGATTTCGACGAAACGGGGCACAATTTAGGTATCAGGTTTTCTAGTTATAGTAATAGGTTTTGCAGGGTATCTACCTATTTAATAAAATTGTGCAATTCCTACATATTCAAGGGGGCTGTTATTACTACCCGTATTGAGCTCTTTAACCACTATATATTTGGGTGAGGAACGTGGGATAATTAGGAGGGTATAATTTCCTAGACGAAAGTGTAACCCTGCAGTAGTGAAACGAACATCATATAAAGTCTCGACAGTGCGACTTCTACGCTAACTCAATGTATATAATATATATACGGAGGCTGTTATAGATATTAACACTATGGCTATTGTGTTAATAAACGATAACAACATTATAGTACGGATAAGTACATGATATTAATATTATGGTTTCCCAGTCGGTTCATGGCACCAAAATGAATGATATCAATGTATGGTCAAGTTCACCGAATTTGAGAATTACAACTATTTCTGTACATCAGTTACTCCAGAGAAGCCATACACACTGGCCTTGATGGGTTCCATCTTTCAAATTTTGCAGTAAGTATCATATCATTCAATTCGATATATAATAGTTAAATAGTGTTTCTTGCAGAGAAATAATATATAATCAAGTATGTATTGGGTCTTTTGAAACTATTAACAAATAAGCTCACTTGTGACCAGAAGGATAAACGGAAGGCAGCATGAATGGAAATAATAATCTCATGCGCATTCGTTTCCCGCTTACTGATGACACATCAGTAGGAGCCGGAATTATGCCTTTTTAATCACTTTATAGTTGGGTGAACAATGTGGAATAAATTGACGGTACAATCACTAAGAGGATTGTGTAAACCTGCAGTAGTGAAGCTAATATCATATGAAATTTTGACAAAGCGAATTCAATAATAACTCACTAAATATAATATATATACGGAGTCTGTAGATGATATCAACAATATATTCTGTCAGTAACCGATAAAAACGTTATTGTACCGAAAAGGTACATAATATTAACACTATTGATTCCGAGTCGGTTCATGGTACCAAAATCATGGATACCAATTTATACTATAGATCACCAAAATTGAGAATCACATTTCTTTCTAAACACCTGTTACTCCAGTAAATACATACACACTGGTCTCGATCGATACAAGTTATCACATCCTGCGCTAACAAGGACATCATCCAAATCTATATATAGTAGTTAAATACTCTTTGTTGCGGAGAATTAATATATATGCAAGTATATATTAGGTGTTGCAAACCTAGTAACAATCTAGTTCACTTGAAACCAGAATGATAAATCAAACACTGCATGAACGAAATGTATAATCTCATGGAAATTCGTTTCGGTAGCAGCCCGTATTACTCACTTTAACCAATACATATTTGGGAGAGGAATGT
This sequence comes from Eudiplozoon nipponicum, assembly GCA_029291075.1. Lineage (NCBI taxonomy): Eukaryota > Metazoa > Platyhelminthes > Monogenea > Mazocraeidea > Diplozoidae > Eudiplozoon > Eudiplozoon nipponicum. The sequence goes on along the minus strand of JAQBSW010007738.1, from coordinate 635 downwards.
GGGAAAGTATGACGGTACAATCACCTAGACGCATGTACAAACCTGCAGTAGTTTAGCTACCATCATATAAAGTCTCGACAATTGGACTTCAAAGCTAACCCACTCTATAGAATATATGTACGGTGTCTGTGAATCATGCTTAAACGAAGGGTATTGTGTTATTAACCGACACCAGCCTTATAGTTCCGAATATTTAGAAGTTAATAGCAGTATGGCTTCCGAGTTAGTACGTGGTACCAAAATGTTGGATATCAAATTTTGCTATGGTTCATCGAATTTGAGAAATCCAACTACATCTGAACAACTGTTACTCCAGTAAATCCATACACTGTGGCCTTGATCGATATCAGTTATCATATTTAGCGGTACATTTGACTTCATTTAATTCGAGAGAGAAGTAATATACACGAAACAATGTATTATTTGTTGCGAAACTAGTAACAAATTAGTTTAATTGTGACCGGAAAGATAAATCAAAATCAGTGTGAACGAAAAGTAAAATCTCATGCACATTCGTATTGTTCTTAATGGCGATTCATTTGTAGGAGCCGGTATTACGCTCAATAACAACTAAATATTTTGTTAATTACTGCTTGTTGCGAAGAACTTATATATATGCAAGTATGTATTAGGTG